>OVAN01010578.1:0-15607 GCA_900406275.1 Anastatica hierochuntica | reverse complement strand
AATGAGAATGAATATGTCTGCACAATGTACTTTGCCATCCTCTTGTAGTATTGTTTGTATTTCATTGGAACATAATTTTCGTATATAGAACGCTTGTCTTTAAGCTGCAGCAACAACAAGAGAACAACTAGGAAATGAGGCCGAAATATGTCCATTTACATTTGAACATGGTCGGTCCATTGACAGTCCAACCAATTGACAACCCTAATTAGATGCATCTATGCATTAAAACAAAAATATCATATTTTCTAATTTATCTTTAAATATGTCGGTTAACCCCTACGAAAAGATCCATTTTTACCGAATAATGAGATATATATATGATGCATCACTAAGTTTAGCCTCTTTAATATTGTGTAAAAAAAATACCTAACCACATTCTGAATTTGTTTTAATGTATGCTAATCTTATTTTCATAGTGTATGGGCATCGTATTAACGATTGATTTAATAAAACTACATATTTCACCTAAATCAATGGACTAACCTCTATAAAATTTATATTTTATGTAGAAGGGGGAACAACTAAGGTCACAAACCTCTTTAATCTTCAACCTATGTCAGTATTAGATGCACCTATGCGTTAAAACAAAAATATCAACTTTTAGATATTTATATTTAAACTCAAATTTAATTAATTGAGATAAATACGTACAAATTAAATGGATATTTAAACTAGAATCTAGTGTTTACTAAAATTTTTTGCTTAGGTGGGAAATTTAGGAAGAGAGAAAAGTGTGATGTTATATATAAGATTTTGTCGTTTTCGACATCGACATCAAAACGGCACCGTAATTTTGCATTTGGTCAGGCAACAAAACACCTAGAAAGCCTCTCGGGAATATTTGATTTGGTCAAGTTCAAAACTCAATTCTACTGTGTGTATATAGAAACACTAGAACTCTTGCTTTTATTTGTCTTCAACAAATAAAATCTGCCTGTCCAAATCCATCTTCTGCAAATCTGTTTACATCTTTATGATGATGCTCTCGAAGAAATACCAACTTTTTTACTAAAAATTAAAAAGAGGACCCTAGATAGATGCAAAGCCTTGAGTCAGCTGGCTAGTCTTAATCAAGTTTTGTATCCAAAGTTTGTTTGTGTTGAATCAGGAAGCAGCACTTCAAGCCCCTCTCCTGCATCTGCTTACATGATCCATGATCACAAAACATATACAATAAGATGAGGATTGAGATGTTCATTTCACACAGTCTTTGTACCTCTAACTCTGACATCATTCTCAAAAGATCATGGCACTGCTCCACCATCAGCTTCTCTTGTGCCACCACTTCCGCAAGTTGAGAGGCAAGTGGAACAATACTCTCCATCTGTTTAATGGGAGCTTATTAAACCGCTTATATAACAATAATCATATCACACCACCTTTTATCCTCATAACCTACCATGGGAGATAGGCTATTCACAGTTGAAATGATAGCATCAGTGACTCCTTGTACTTTCTCCAGTGAAGTCCCAGCTGATTCTATGTTCACCTGAAAACCCTCAGGAGTTATTGTAAATTAGAAGAGACACAAGATATAAAAAAAAAAAGTTAAACAGATCTGGTTTACCTTTGCTCCTTCCCTTAGGGGAAGCCTGGAAAGAAGAGAATGCAGAGCTTGTCTGGTCATGCAGAGAGACGAAGAGTGTTGTCTTTCCATGTTCTCCCAGGCTTCTAGATGCTTAACCTGTTTCAGATAATATTGCATATCAATTCGATTTAGAAATTGCTTCAAAGAGAAATGAAGCAAGACATCCTACTTGAGAAAGAAGCACATGATCCAGCTTCAGCTCCAAGTTTTGTTTCTGCAGTTCAATTCTCTCTTGCAGAACCAAGTGTCTTAACTTGGTAAGAGTATCCCAAGCACAAAGTACTTGTTTCTGCCAAGCAATCATAATCATAATCGATGAAGTGTGAGTAGAGGTGATGTGTGAGTGTATTTTGCAGAGAGTAGAAAAGCATTACCTTTACTCGGGGGTCTACGTTATGGTTTGCAGCAGAGGCTCTAGCATTGACGAACCTCCATTGGACCAAGCGGATATTCAAAAGCTTCAGCTGATGAGCAGCCTCTGCATCACATGTCTTTGGTTTCAGTGGTGAAGAGAAAGGAGAAGACTTCTTCTTGCTCCTGAAGAAATCAAAACCAAGGTTGAATAGTTTGGCTCTTGGAGGCTTCAGGATTGAACTTGGAGTTTCCAATGATCTTCCTGGTGACAGCGCCCACTGAGACATAGAACTGCCATAGCTGGCCGCAGTATTAGTCCTCTTCTTCATCATATTCTCAATGCTGTTGGCTCTATGCTGTGACCTTAGGTTGCCTTTGCTCTGTCTCTCTCTTAAATCGTGGAGATATTTAGAAGGGACCTCAATACCAGGTTTATGGCGGCTCCCAAGTGTTGAGGAAGCAAAGCTCAAGTCTGAATCTGAATCGTCATCATACAGGAAAGAGCATGAGTTTCTCTTTGATGATGATGATGATGCTCTGTACAATGCACATTCATCAACAGAGAATCTGCCAGGAAGTATGACATCATCGGTGCATGGTGAAGGAGGCCTACGATTTTCTTTGGATTCATGACTTTGTCTCCCATCATCTGACATCCGATGGTATCTGCGGTTAGGAGAAGAAGGAGAGAGAAAACGTGAAGAAACCTCACGGGACTTTCCTCTTGTTCTGGTTTTGAGTTGAACATGTTGTTGATGCTCACTGCTGTTCATTGTTACACACACAAAGGAAGCTTGTAAATGTTGTTATTAGAGGAGAGAAGAGAATCTTTATGGGAAAAAAAAAAAGAAACAAAACTTTTGAAAGTTTGTTGTCAGTCCACTATTATAGGGTTTATAGTTTACTAATAGTAAGTTAAACATGATCTCATAAATACCCTTTTAGGCCAAAAAGAAGATATGAGCTTGGCGTTGAATAGTGTCGATGCTTTGCAAAAGTATATGAATGAACTCACTCCGCCCTGTTGATGAAATGGAAATAGTAAACATTTTTCCAGAAAAAAAAAGGAATAAAATCTCCAATGAACGAGGAACCTAAAATTCTTTGACAAGTCAAAGCCTATAAAAAAAGTCTGCGATTTTATTTAAGAGAATATCAAAAACATTAAATAATATATTCCTAAATTTACTTGGGCGTTACTCCAATTTCCTAAATTACCTGACTGTCTTTTTTCCTTTTTTCTTTGCCTCCCTCACGTACCCTAATAAAAAGCAAACAGAGGTCTTAGTTTTATTCACAGCCTTTCCTCTTCCAAAAGTTATAACAAAACAACTCTCTATTTTGGATCTGAGGGTGAGAATATTGCATCATGAGTTTTCATAAGAGGGCTTTCAGCTTCTTCAAGGCTTACCCTTCTGCTTCCAAGCTTCTTCTTCTCAGTACCTTCAGGTGATTCTTTTTTCTTCATCTCGTTTTAATAATCATCTTCACCGCACCATCAACATCACTCTTCATCCAAATATATATGCTTACATTAATTGTTTTGAAACATGAGCATTATATATGCATACATACCAAGCTCTCCCTTCCTATGCAGCGGTGGGGGTCTACTGGTGTATTCGGACTCGAGTCCATTGAGAAGTATCTTAGAGACACAATCTACTCATTCAGATGGCCAACAAATCAGGAAGAAGAAGGTGGTCGTTCTTGGGAGTGGCTGGAGCGGCTACAGCTTCTTGAGTTACCTCAACAACCCTAACTATGATGTTCAAGTTGTCTCTCCTCGCAACTTTTTCCTCTTCACTCCTCTCTTGCCAAGTGTTACCAATGGCACTGTCGAAGCCCGCAGCATTGTTGAACCCATCCGTCACCTTATCCACAAGGTCACCCACTTCATCTACTTCTTTCTTTTCATGTTTTTGTGGCTTTTCTGATTCTCTTCTTAAACTATCTCAGAAAGGATTCGAGTACACGGAGGCAGAGTGCATTAAGATTGATGCATCCAACAAGAAAATCCACTGCCGGTCCAAGGATGGCTCAAGCCTTAAGGGCACAACTGAGTTTGACATGGACTACGACATTCTAGTCATAGCTGTTGGAGCTAAGCCTAACACTTTCAATACCCCTGGAGTTGAGGAACATGCCCATTTCCTCAAGGAAGCAGATGATGCTCTGAAAATCCGCAAGTCAGTCATCAACTGTTTTGAGAGAGCCTCTCTTCCCGATCTAACCGAAGAAGAGAGGAAAAAGATTCTGCATTTCATTGTCGTTGGTGGAGGACCCACTGGGGTAGAGTTCTCAGCAGAGCTCCATGATTTCTTAGTCGAGGATGTGGCTAAGATTTACCCAAAGGTCCAAGAGTTCACAAGAATCACTCTTCTTGAAGCAGGCGACCACATTCTCAACATGTATGTTCCCATCAGGTTTCTAACTTGTGGCTGAAATTAATCTTTTGCTCTTAACTTAATGTTGGAACCACTCTCCTTATCTTAGGTTTGACAAGAGGATCACAACTTTTGCTGAGGAGAAGTTCCAGCGAGACGGTATTGATTTGAAGACAGGGTCCATGGTTGTGGAAGTGACTGCTGATGAGATATCCACAAAGGAAAGGGAAACTGGCAAAATTGTCTCTGAGCCTTATGGTATGGTTGTATGGTCAACAGGGATTGGTTCACGTCCTGTCATCAGGGACTTTATGCAGCAGATCGGTCAGGTTAGCACATCAAAACTTTGCAAGTAGTTTGCTCTTGTCGTTGGTATGTCCGTCTAACTACAAAGATTGTTGACCTTTTGAGTAATGATTACAGGGGCAGAGGCGTGTCTTGGCAACTGACGAATGGCTTAGAGTGGAGGGATGCGACAGTGTCTATGCTTTAGGTGACACTGCAACCATCAACCAACGCAGAGTCATGGTATAAACACCTATTGTGTATATATATAAATTTCCTGTCTGACAGATGATGAGTGGCCTTTGACTGTTGTTGATGAACAAACAGGAAGATATAGCTGCAATATTCAGTAAAGCAGACAAGGAAAACACAGGAGCTTTGAACAAGAAAGAGTTCAATGGTGTGGTGAAAGACATATGCCAGAGGTACCCTCAGGTGGAGCTCTACTTGAAGAAGAAGAAACTGAAGAAGGTTGCACATTTGCTCAAGAGTGCGAATGGGGAGGACACAGAAATCAATATAGAAATGTTTAAGCAAGCCCTCTCAGAGGTTGATTCCCAGATGAAGAATCTTCCAGCAACTGCACAGGTAAGAGCTTATTTGTTGCTTGTAGACCAAATCATGACAGATGATTATTGACACACACACTTAATGAGTGTGTTGAATAAATAACAGGTTGCATCACAACAAGGGAAGTACCTGGCAAAGTGCTTTAACAGAATGGAGAGATGCGAGAAGAAGCCAGAGGGTCCAATGAGGTTCAGGGGAGAGGGGAGGCACCGGTTTCAGCCGTTTAGGTACAGACACTTTGGGTCATTTGCGCCGCTGGGAGGGGAACAGACAGCAGCGGAGCTTCCAGGGGACTGGGTGTCAATAGGATACAGTTCACAGTGGCTGTGGTACTCTGTGTACGCAAGCAAACTGGTGAGCTGGCGCACAAGGATGCTGGTAGTCTCGGATTGGGGTCGACGGTTTGTCTTTGGGCGTGACTCCAGCAGCATCTAATGAATTACGAAGCTGCATTTTCTTCTTCTTCTTCTTTTTTGCAAAACTTGGTTGCTGGATTTGTTTGTTATTGTTGTTGGAACTCGGCCTAGTTCGTCCCTTGAAAACTAAAGATTACATGAAATTTTGAAGAATATCCTCTCAAATCTATATGCATTCTGGGCGAAAACGGAGGAGGAGGAAGCTTACTCGCATCACTTTGCTTAGCATAAGAAGATTGCCCCGAATCTGAGAATGCCTTAAAGCTTATCAATAGCATACTGCAGGATTTCAAATTTGGAATAATGAGATGCAGGCAAACAAAAAAAAGACCTCACGAGAGAAAACAAAACCCCAAACCTTTGTTCAAATTCCAATTGACTTGCATCTTCTGGCGTCAAATTCCAGACGAGTAGAAGATGTCGGCCAATCTTTCCATAGAGAAAACAGATGCTTTGCTTTCTACACGAACGGCCTGATATAACGACACCGTTTTCGCTTTCTGCGAGCGACTTGCTTATTTTCATTTAAAAAAAAAATCAGATTTATACTAAACACCCAACGACCGCGTTTAAGCCTCTCACCGATTCATTCATGGCGGCTTACGACACCATCCTCCTTCCATTTAGATGGTCAGTGTTCTATTCTCCATCTTCCCTCTTCTGGATCACTAGATCCTTGTTGTTTTAACATTTCTAGCTTTGAATCGAAAGCGGCTTCTCATCCGTCATATACTTACTGAAACTAATGTGCATCTGATAAAAAATTGAAATGGATTGCAGTTGTTGGATCTGATTAGGAATTAGAAACAACAAGAGTTGTGTAGCTATCATCTTCTTTTCTTATGTGTCATTTCCGAATCAACCACCCACCCACCCACCATGCTCTTCTGGAGAAAGAATCTTAACACTTGGTTTTGGTTTTGAGTATTCATTGTTTTTGTTATGAAAATTTTGATATTTAATCATTTTGGTTCCACCTACTACATACATTAATAAGGCTTGAGAAGAATTACTGAAAGGTTGTATGATGTGGGCATGTGGTGTTTGTCAACAGTTTGGGTGGTAAACTGTGTGCCATGTGAATCAATCTTTACATTATTGAAGGATGAGGAAGACAATCGTGATCCGGTCCAGTTGTTTCGTCTCTTTTCACACCAGACACGCTAAGAAGGTATGTCAGGATAAATATTGTTATATAGAATGAGTGTCTTACCTTGTAATTGTTCTCATTAGAATTGGAAGAAAAAAGGAATGAGATTGCATATTACATTTGTAGAAGCCTCATAGTAAAGTTACTGCTATTTTTATAAGGATTTAGAAGGAACCCCCAACACACCTTAGTGAGTAGTAAATAGTCACACAGTTAAGCTCTCCCTCCCATCTAAGAAAAAGTGGCAAGAGGGAGGAGAGCTGTTGGATTCTTCTGTTTGGCGGTATGTTTCTCTCTCCCACAAAAAGAAGAATAAAATGGGGGAGAGCTTAGTATATAGTTATAGGACAGGGGAGAAGTTGAGGCGGGAGGTGTAAGTAGCTTTGGGAACCCAGTTTTTAGGGATGACGTCGGTTGCGGAGAGGGTTTTATTGTTGGACAAAGTGGTGAGCTTAACTGAGAATGGTCCCTTGAGTGGTCCTCTGGTGACGCACCAGTTGGCTCCCCATATGTGCTTCATCCCTATCCACTCCTCAGATCCAAACTGACGAATGTGCATTGAGCCAATGTCTCCTTCTCCATCTTCAAACTCTATGAGAAGAGATATCCAATAAGCAGTTGATCCTGCATTCACATGGAAAGCTATGTTCTTCCCTTTGTATTTGCATGCCGTCCTGCAGCCAATTTGTTTACTAGCTCATCAGTAACTAATGTGTCAGAAATGCAGAGGTGTGTGTGTAGAATCATAGTTAGTCAATGGTCAAACTATGGGACCATCGAAGACCACAAAGGCCGCCCTCAGTAGAAGTTTAACTTATTGCTTTCCTCTCCTCCCAATGTAGAATAATTTAGTGGTTATAACAATAAGTTGTTGCTTATATTTTAGCGCCAAATAAGAAAGAAAGGTACCGGCGGTAGAGGACGGAGATGAGGCCTCGGTTGCGCATCAATCGGGAGTGGCCGGGAATAGCCAAATGGCCAAAGGCAGCACCGCTGAGGTCGAAGTGAGTGTGTTTGGCTCGAGCAGATGGACCTGGCGGTGACTGGTCCATGACGATGATTGTGACTGCTCTCTTTGAGCAGATGGTCTTGTCGAGGCACCGCACCTTGTAGCAAGCTCCGCAGCCTTCCCCCTTTTTGAACAACAAGGGACTCACCGCTCCCACCCTAGCCTTCAATGGCTTCACGTCCACCAGAGACCCGTACCCGCACGCTCCTCCTACGTTTTTTTTAATATATAACATTATGTCAAGTTCTTGGGTTACTTACTGTTGATTTCACAATATATGATTGGCTCTTTTTATTGTATTTGTGACAGTAAAAAACTCATTCAAATTGGTTACCGCTGCTGCCATCGCCTTCAGGACTTCCATACCAAGTGGCGGTGGCAGGGAGCCAATGAAGGGCTGTCACGCGATGAATTGGGTGAGGGGACGCAGCAGAGGCGCCTCCTCCGTGTAGCAGCTGGAAGAATACGCAGAGTGTCGGCAGGGTGACCACGGAAAGGAGCTGCATTTCCACGGGAGAGAGTGAGACTGAGAAAAAGAGAGTCTGGGAGTAGCAAGCATGGGATTTTATTTGGTTAAATAGAGAAGAGAATGTGAGTGGTTATGTACTACGAAAAGGAAAGAGAAGTCTTCTTTTTTTTGAATATAATTGCAATCATATCGAATCTCAAAATGGTTTCTTATTTACGGAGATGTCATTGATGGGGCCTACTGACAGTAAGGCCTCGTTCGCTTGCTGGCTCGATTCAGCACGATCGATTGGGATCCATCTTCCTGAGATGTTGTGAATGATATACTAATTAAAGAGTTCATCTACAAAAGTTGTGTTATTGCTAATTGCTGCATGCGCACTCTAATCCAAATCCAATGCTTGTCAACTATTCTACCGCTTAATCAACTTACATGTATTCCTAAGCTTCTACATTGGCGATGAAACGTATAACAAATCAATACATAAGTCGTCTTAGCTAAGATAATATCTATTAATCATGATTAACAAACACTGGTGACAACTTCAATATTATAATCATAGTAATGGAGAATGCATTAATCAAAGTGGAAAAAAGTCGTATATTGTGTATTATTGAGAATGACAACAAGATAAAAGATGTGTTTGTACTTTAATGATATTACAAAGTCACATGGGATGACGAGGAGGGGGGAGTATCAATTAAAAGAACACAAAACTTGATATGTATTACGAATCTTACAGTTCATATCACATTCTCAATTAATTCCTTCTTCTCATCAATTACCTAAAAAGCTAGTTCCCTCATTAGGCAATAAGATTACCATCAATTACCAATACTGGTGGTGTTGGATTGCTTAACATTTCTTTTGTTGCAGCAACTACTATCTATACTCTGAACAAATAACGTCAGATATGATCCAACCACTAGCAAGAGTTTTAGACATCACACAAATATATATATGTAAGGTGGACGTGTGTGTTTTGTTTTAACAATTATAAATTGATTGGAGGGGGGGACGTGTGTGTTTTGTTTGCTGTTAGGTGTCACCAAGATTATTACATACTAGTATTCAATTCAACAAATCCCATCCCTTTGAATTTTCAATTGTTACAATTTTTTTCACATGGCCTTCATTCATATAGAAAGAATCTGAGAGCAAAAGAGAAATTAAAGAGAGAAGAAGAAGAAGAAGCACACGCCAACTGATGGTTCCCGCCTTTCGAACCGAGAAAGATCCCAAAACTCAGAATGGTCACGAGGCCTTTATAAAGCCTCCCTCACTCTTTGTGTTCTGACAGGTGGTTCAATCCATCTTGCCATAACTCCTGACTCTTCCACTCTAATCGAAGTTTGTGAATTAGCATATTGTTATACGATGGGCTGCCCTTCCCAAGATCCTGGAGAAAGCTGATAAAGTTTCTTTGCAAAGAAGAACAAGATACTAAAACATAATTTGATTTGGTCTGTGATAGGCTCAAGTAACCCGAGTCTTGCACTTACTTATTAGTTAAACTTCTGTAAAACAGTACTCATAATGCATAACAAAAACAAACATAATGCATCATCAAATAAAGCTTATTGCCTGAAACTCATTCTATCTATTTATTCTCAAGGTTCTGGTGGTGGGAACATGGGAGGAATTGCGGCAAACATGGTTTCGATCAACACCACCTACTCCTGAGGATGCTACCAGAGCGGCAACCAGACCTGCATTGCCCACTAGAGACGGCTCAGTGTAGTTGTAGTTTGCACGCACGTCGTGAAATCCATCATGCTTGTCTGGTCCAGCAACCATTGCTCCTTCGATGGTGTTCGGGTTGTCTTTTGTGGTCTCCTTCCATTTCCAACCTCCTTTGCAACTTACTTTCTGGTTCTTCGGAATCGAGGCTCCTCTGTGGTGTACATGTTTTGGGAACAGCTGACCAAAACCCACAACATAACTCATATTTTGAGGGTTTTTACCGAGTATATAATCAATCTGCAGTAAACAGAAAACTTGTTCAGGTAAGATCCAGTCATGGTAATGATGTCTACATAAAAAATTTCTTTGGAAGATCATGTAATCTGATATGCTCCGTTTGTGATGATATCAAAAGGAAGCATACCTGAGATCTTGAGAAGTCGCGTAGGACCTGAGTTAAGAAGAAAGTAGGGCCACAATACCACCCAGGAATATCAGCAGCATCTAGATAATCGCTGTATAGCGTTGCTAGGAAAGCCGCATTTGCAGCATATTGGAGAGCATGTGGGTCTCCATTGTTCAACTGGATCAAACCTCCTGTTGATAATTACATCAAACAATCAGTTATATTCATATGTATATTCTTCGCAAAGAATAACATACAACAAACTTTACCTTTAGTTCTGTTAAACTTGTTGAAATAAGGTAAGTAGGAGCACATGACTTTGCATGTTTGACTATGAAAGATGTTCAGCATGTCTTCATATGGAAATGGAGGTCCCAAAAACAACCTCAATCGGGTCAATAGCAACTAGAACGCACAAACAAAAGAAAGAAAATAAGCAAGCAATTAACAATAAAAAACATAACCAAAGAAGCCTCATAGATTAGAAAACCTGAGTCCCTGCAAGTTTGCTTTCCAAACCAAATACCCCATAACGAGGGCCAAACGAGAAGGCACCAGCGCGGTTGGCCAAATCATGGCTGGTTACTCGATCAAGATATGCTACATCTCCTGTAGCATAGTACATCCAAGCCCCACCCCATAATAGCTCATCCCAATGCATCCCTGAGCTACTTTGTTTGCTAATCATGAACTCTGCAAACTTATAGACAATTTTGGCACCGTGAAGGAGCTTTGCAGAATATTCTACGTTCTCGTTGACGAATACAAGTGATGCTGAAGCAAGAGCGGCTGCCATCTCTGCAGCAAGCTGTGGGCAGTCAAAGTAACACAAAGTTACATACCTCTTGTAGTCAATGTCCTCGGGACGCATCCAACAATAGTGGTCATTAGGCATCACACTTCCCGCGCTAGTAGTCCCTGTTCCAATCTATGGAAAGAGAAGAAAACATTAGAACTGAACGGAAGAGTGTGCAATAAGGAATTTAAAAAATGTATTATAACCTGTGACACCATTTCAAAGATTGTATCAGAACTACTATGGAAGGTGTTGAGGAAGTAGTCGGTTCCCCATTTGATGAGTCTTTTAACATGGTTGAGTTGGCCAACAACTTGGTACTTTGAACCGTATTCCACAACACTCCAACTCAACATGGTCATAGCAAAAGACATAGGGAAGTTGGACTTGATAGCATCTCCACCATCATAAAATCCTCCTGCCAAGTGTGGGTAAAAGCTCCCTGGATATTTTCCTTCTTGCATACAAGAATTACCCCTCCATGACACATTATTATTTTTAGGCAGTTTTCCGGCTGAAGTTTTTTTTAGAAAAAGCAAGTTAGATCAACATATAAACATGTAACGCTAATAATCGGTTTAGTTTTTTTGTACTTACAAACTTGAGCATTAAAAAATCTCAATGACGTCTGAAGCGCCACCGTATAATTATAATTATCTTAGGTTTTCTGTTTGTTATGCTTGTGGGGCAATGTATTGATCATCTTAGTTGCTCCAATGATAGATG
This sequence comes from Anastatica hierochuntica, assembly GCA_900406275.1. Lineage (NCBI taxonomy): Eukaryota > Viridiplantae > Streptophyta > Magnoliopsida > Brassicales > Brassicaceae > Anastatica > Anastatica hierochuntica. The sequence goes on along the minus strand of OVAN01010578.1, from coordinate 3,768 downwards.
CAATAACAAAGATCACACCAATAATCCGTAACAATAATTTCCTGTTGAATCTCCTCTTCTTCTTTTGCTCACTTGGTCTTAGTTTCCAACTCTCTTTCATTTCGTCTGACGGTTGTACGAAGGCTGTAAGTTCGATCTCTTCGATTTCCCTTCTCATTATGTTCACTAGTATAAGATAAAACATAAGAGATATAGTGAACTTTGTCATTTCTTGGATACAATAAGGAATAGCAGAACATGTTGTCAAACTCACAAGTTCCGGGAAACTTGCTTAACAAGAAAGAGGAGCACAATGTAGATTTTTGCTATTGTGGCCTCCTCAATCCCTTTGATTTCATTTTTTCGATTAGCCATTAACTTGGCCAACTCTATTGCTAAAAAGACTCTTGTGTGCTACATGTACTATACTCTAGTGAAGTTAAATGACCTTGATGGATTCTTTGACACAACCACAAGTTTAAAAGCTGTATTTCTTTTCAGTTCGAACAATTAACTATGTGCCCTTCGATCTGGGCAGTTTTGTGATTGTAAGGTTAATGTAATCGCACTTGTTTTTGTAAGCAACTACTTATTAATCTAATAAAATGTTTGTAAGATATTCTTAATTAATTATTCGCTTAACAATCTAGAATCGATTTTAAAATTAAACCATTAATATATTAATTTTTATATATTTTAAAATATTAATATAAACAAAATAATTAATTTTTTGTTTGTTTGTTTGTTTTAGAAAAGCTACAGATTTGTAATTGCTAAAGTTGTGGCTAACTACAATTCTCACAAATATTGTGTGAATAATCAAAACAAATTGTTACCATTTATTTGTATCAAGTTTGTATTTAATTTGTTACTTAGCAATTTTGTGATAAATAGTTACAACTTTGCCTGTTGCTAATTTGTAGCAATTTTGTTTTGGATTGCTACAACATAAAATTTGCAACGAACACATAGATACAATTACTTTTTAGTGACAATTTTGTAGTAAATAAATATTTGCTACAAAAAAATTCTATAGTTACAAATAATTTTGTAGCTATGTTGAACTTTTTTGGTAGTGTACGATTTGCATATAAAATTATAAACTAGTCAAAATGCTAATAGTGGTAACATGTACCTTCTTTGTAGCAAAACAATAACCTTGAAAGAATAGTGCTGAGAGAGGACACCTCCAAAACAATCAGCTTGAAGGAATTAAAGTGAGGATTGTCGATTTCATATGCTTAATAAGCTCCTCAATAAATATAGGTTTTATTACTATAATTGCACAAACATATATGATCATGTACTATCTAAATCAGATTACAAAAATGGAAATTTGGGTGAAGAAAATAAGGGTGGGTTAGTGGGAGTTAGACTTTCAAAGAGTTGCAACCAATTGGTTGATTTTAAAAGTTGAAAGATTTATCAAATTTGTAAAGATTTTTGTTAAATTTGTAGAGAGTTTTGTGTACTAGAAAAATCAATAAAAGTCTTTATTTTTATGAATTTTAAGAATCCAAGATGCATATGAAGTATTTTAAAAGTCTTAATAAAAATATGTTTGTTGTCTATTCCATTGTACTCCTAATTGAATGTTAATTTATGTTAACATTGTGTTTTTGTTTATCATTTGTAGAGTTTCAAAATCAAAGATTCCTATAAATTGAACACTAGTGATTTCAAGAACACCTCTAGGCTATATCATTGGATATACACAAACTTTTAAGTCACATTTCTCCTCCTTGAATTTGAAGATTGATAACTTTGTGTGCTATAACTTTATCTTTTTGTTGAGATAGGTATTTTGACATGGAACCTGATCTCATTCTCTTATCCGAATATTTTTGTACTGTTTGCTTATTTGAAGTTTGAATTTCGAGTTTGTAATGATGTTCTGATAACATACATTGATGATTTGATCATTTGACGTTTGTTAGGCAACTTGGCTATGTTTGATTCACAATTTGTTTAAAAACAATATTTGGAACACAACAGTTTGATTGTGTTGGTTATTTGGTTGGTTTCTTGTTTTGTTATGTTATGTTTTTCTATTTTATCATTTCAGTGTTTATAGGTATTTCATGTCTAAAAATCCGACCCGATCATTAACTAAATATACATGAAGTTGTATTTTTTTTAACCATATCCGGTCATAATATGACAGGATCCGGTTTGATAATGATCCGAAATTTTGTTGTGTCCGATAAGACTTTCAGTCCTGGCTCCGAATAACCGAAAGCCAAGTGAACTCAAAATGGAACACGGATGTTCAGCCTTACTTTGAGGGTTATTCATATAAATTAGAATTGTTGTAATTTGTACAAACATAACTAATGGCAACGAACGAAAAGGCATACAATGAACATTGAGCATCTCTGGGTTTCATAAACAGGGGAATTGTTTACCACATGCACGCAACTAGTCCTTTCTTTTTATGTTTTAGTTATTCTAATTATTATCAAGAAAGATATTCTTATTCGTTTAATAAAAAAAAATATATTCTTATTCGTCATTTGCTTTTCGCTCTTCCATTGCTCCAAGAATATATTATTACTTTATTCTTATCTTGTCCTATGACTCTTTCTCTCTTGTTGATTAATTACTTTAGTAAAGTTAGTAAATTATACCACAGCCAAGGGGAGACATTGCATGTATTCTAAAAGTTATAAAATTGTACATGAGGCACTTTTTTTATCTTCTTTAATTATTTGTAGTTGTACATGTACAAATTTAAAACTAAACAAAAGAATTATAACTTTAGAATACATGCAATTCTAAAAGTTATCAATTTTTTTTGGTGTTAATATGGAAGATTATATAAAACCATGCAAAATGTTTACTGTAGTAAATAAATTTACAGTCAAACTTTTGTTATGGAATCCCATTAAATACTAAAAGAAATTATTGTCAAATATGGAAGATTATATTTAATCGTTGAACAAATTTGCGGTCAAACTTTTGTTATGGAATCCCATTAAATACTAAAAGAAAGCATTGCTATGATACATATGTGAGGCAGAAGATTATACCATTCACTTATAGTAAATAATAAACTTGTTGAACAATTTACATTTGAATATGGAAGATTTGCTACGAATACTCGTTACATGATATGCATTATGTATACGGAAAGATTTACCAATGAATACACATATATATGATGAACATAAGACCATACAATCAGTAAAAAGAGTTGGTAGAGCCTAATAAACAAACATAACTAATGGCGACGAAGAAAATTTCAACTCTTGTGATGCTTTTGTTGATGGTCTTTGCTGTGATCAACCTCTTCCCTATGATTTCAGGTAATATATTCAATTGGTTCTTTAAGTGTTTTGTAGAAGAGTGAAGACAAATTCAATATATATTCATCGGACTGCACGAAGTCTTGTTTGTAAATTTGTAAATGGTAACATAATTATGAGCTTAAATAAATATAGGCAAACCCGGAGAATGTGAAGCACATGGGCCCTGTGTGAACATAAAAGCGTGCAATGAAAACTGTGTATCTATGGGTTTTCCAACTGGGGCAATGAAAACTGTGTATCTATGGGTTTTCCAACTGGGGGAGTCTGTTTAGATCATGTCTAATGGGGTTCTTAATAGAATCCTTGACACGGGTTCTTAGGCAAATCAGATTAAAAGAAAAGAAAATAAATAGAATTTGTTAAGGATTGATCCTTAGATTGGGATTCTAAGGATCGAATCCTTAGCCTTTTTTTTTTCTTTTTTTTTGGAGTCAGAACAATTTCATTTTCTGATCCGTTTTGGATCCGTTTCCGATCCGTT
>OVAN01010577.1:0-15607 GCA_900406275.1 Anastatica hierochuntica | reverse complement strand
CAAAGATAACCCTATCCATCGAATTTTCTCCATCTCCATCGGCCAACTTTCCTGTTTTCCATCTCTTTTCAAACACCATCCTAAAGAAAAACAAATAAAAATCTCTTGATCTCTGATTTCCCGCAATATAAGGGACTAAAAACCTCCCAGATCTAAGCGGAAACGCATCACAACCGAGAACCAACAAGCTTCGATCGGCCTCCTGTGGTGGCGGAAGGGTCGTTCGAAGAGGTAGACCGATGGTGCTCTGGGAGTCCAGAGCCTACGCGGGTTGANCTCTGGGAGTCCAGAGCCTACGCGGGTTGATGAGCTATTGCTCGGTGCCAGTGGCGAGGATTCGGGTTGATTCAAGCCACCGTTAGCTAAATCCATCTTCTTAGCTATCAGAGTCAGGGATTCGATTACTTGGTCCCCACAGACGGCGCCAAATTGTGAGGGTTAGATCTCACAATTACTTTAGGAAGATCTCGAAGAGGTTTAGAAGTGGAACAAGGTGGGATCGAAACCCGTTAGAGCTAAGATGATAGATAAATGAATTGATTTTATTGATGTTTGTATCAAAAAGTGTTTACAAGAAATCGACAAAGAATGATTAATTTGAAAGCTAAAGTGTTGTTCTATTTCTCTCTCTTTGTGCTTAGAAGAACCCAACCCCCCTTACGTTCTTCCAGGGGCTTCTCTTATAGTAGCTCTCTCGCCAAGTCATGTACCTTCCTCCGAGATCCGTTGCCCCGAGATCTCGCAACCAACCTCGTTCCTTTGACTCATCGAACGACGTCGTTCGCCAAGCTCTCTTTCTTTACGCCGAGTGGGCTCGAATGAGCCTAAGCCCATTTGTTTTGCTGACCTCTCGTCCATCTTTTCTTTTCTTAGTGGGCTCACGAACCTGGGCCCAACATGTAACATGAAACCAACAACGTCAATTATATTATGACTTAAACTGAAAAATTGCGGGGACTTGAATAGCACATGCTTAAAAATTTTATAGTAATTATTTCAATTTAATAAAATTAAGAAAAGATATTTTGGATTTACAGTTTTGCTGACGTGGAAACATGCAGGCCCTTTTGTGGATAAGCATGTAAAATATCCATTACATATCCATTAGAGTAGGGCTGGCCCCATGGAGCTTTTTAGGTAGCAGAGTGAAATAATCAATACTATAGGAAATGACTCACATATATCATGCAAATGTAAGTGCTATTTTCGTGTTCATTGTCATTGGTTCGATCAAATTAAACCATGGGTCCACGACCGGTCACGTCTCCGTCATCAAGTGGCAAACGTGCATCCATTAGGCGGTGTCCGTCCGATTACTTTCTTCCGCAGTTCTATTTTTTTAAGCATTACATTAATTAATTTATGGATTGAACTTTTAACTAAAATTGATTCGTAAAATCAAATAAAAATATATTATAATCACTAAAATTATATAAATTAGTTACTTTTATATTAAAATCAAATCGAAAAATCTAAAAATCAACATTATAAGCTTCTTATATATTTATAAAATTTAAATTAAATTAAAAATATCAAAATAATCCAAAAACTAGTCCCCGATTAATCCCTGTTTAATCTCTTATTTTCTAGTTAGGTGCTAGGCCCAGCTTTACCGCTCGACTAACGCCTAGTGAATTCTAGAGCCTTGGGCAAAACTCTATTTTATCATATTTGATTGTAAAAATAGCTAAAAGTACCTAAAATATTTGTGAAAAAAATCCACAGACTAATAAAAGCATCATCATTAAACAACATTCAAAAGGGTATCATAAAACAACATCAAAAGTTCATAACAAAACATCATAAAGAAGTTCAAAGCTACATTGTAGAGTTCAACTTTACGCTCACTCATATCTTGATAACATTTTATCACCATTTCGTTTGTAACGGTATCGAGTACCTGTTTTTCGATAAAACAAACAAGAAAATTACTTAGAAACTGATCACCAATACGATTGTACGATATCGTTTTCACAATGTTGATTGCTGAGAATCATCTTTCACCATATTTTTTGCATATGCACTTTGTGAGATAAATATGTCCTGATCTGATTGCTTGATCTGTAAACCCATAAAATAATTCAATTCTCCCACCATACTCATCATGTATTCGGTTGTCATTGTCTTTACAAACTCAACTACCAGCTTATCAGAAGTCCTTCCAAACACAATGTCATCCACATAAATTTGAGCAATAATCATCCCACTTTTCTCCTCTTTTATGAATAGAGTTTTGTCCACACTTCCTCTCATATATCCTTGTGTAATTACAAAAGTTGTCAGCCTCTCATACCAAGCTCGTGGAGCTTGTTTTAGGCCATAGAGAGCTTTTTTCGGCTTGTACACATGATTAGGATATGTGGGATTTTCAAAATTCTTTAGGCTGCTCAACGTAGACTTCCTCTTGAATTTACCCATTCAAAAACACACTTTTTACATTTATTTGATGTAGTTTGAATTTCATATTGCAAGCAGTACCAAGTAAGAATGTAATGGATTCAAGTCTTGTCACTGGAGCAAAGGTTTCGTCAAAATCAACCCATCTACTTGTGTATACCCCTGGCAACAAGTCTAGCCTTGTTTTTGGTAATTGTTCCTTCATCATCACACTTGTTTTAAAATATCCATTTCGTTCCAATGATGTTTACTTCTGTTGGTTTGGTAACTAGAATCCACACACTATTTCTTCAAATTCCTCAAGTTCCTCTTGCGTTGCTAGAATCCAAAAATAGTCTTCCAAGGCTTCCAGAACTGATCTCGGTTCTGTCTCTAAAACAAAACAAGAAAACATCACAATTTCTCTGAAATATATTTGTCTTTCGCGTGTTCTTCTCCCATCATTGATATCTCCTATCATATCTTCCTTGTTATGATTTTTGTAAACTTGAGACTGACCAGGAACATCCTTTAATCCTTCAGCACCATTCGTGTTTGAACCTTCATGTATGTTATTCTCATATTGCAGCTTGTTCTGCAGAGTTGTTCCAGGAGTCCCTAATTTTTCTTCCTCATCTTCTATGTAAACAGTTCTTTGTAGGTTCGAGTTGTCATCATCGAAAACCACATTAATTGACATCGTTATCATCATGGTCCTCTTGTTATACATTCGGTAGGCTACACTGTTTGATTAGTATCCAAGAAAAAAACCTTCATTGCTTCGAGCATCAAACTTTTCCAATTGATCTTTGTCATTGATTATATAACATACACATCTGAATACATGAAAGTAACTGATGTTAGGCTTCTTCCCTTTCCAGCTTTCGTAGGGAGTCTTGTTTGTGCTCTTCCTTATGTATATTAGGTTAATGACAGAGCATGCCGTGTTGATAGCTTCTCCCCAAAACCTCTCTGGGACATTATTCCATGCATCACATCTCTAGCCATGTCCTGAATTGTTTTGCTTTTTCTATCAACAACTCCATTTTGTTGAGGTGTTCCCAAAGGTGAAAATTGATGAACAATCCCTTGTTTACCACAAAATCTTCAAACAGTACATTTTGGAATTCTCCACCATGATCCCTTCTTATTTTCTTGATTCCCTTCTTCTCATTTTTGGGTTGTAATGCCAAGATTCGAAAGCCCTCTATCGTTTCTGACTTTCTCTGATAAAACAAATCCATGTGAACCTTGAGAAATCATCTACCAAAACAAATACATATCTATTTCCTTCAATGCCCTCAATGGCATTGGACCCATGAGATCCGTGTGCACTAACTCAAGAATTTCTTTAGTTTGAATGCCTTCCACTTTCTTGTGTTGAAATTTAATGTGTTTTCTTTGATTGCAGGTTCCACACACAAAATTTCATGCATGCTTCAGATCAGGTACTCCTTTCACCAAGTCATGACTCACTATTCTTGACATACTCTTGGCATTCATATGTTCCAACCTATGGTGCCACAACATAAGATCATCATTTTCAGCTATAAAGCAGACTTTAGATTATTCTCATATATAGTAGTTGTTGTCAGCTCTAACCCCTTCAAGCACCACTCAATTTTGTTCATCAAATGCCCAATAACGAACCTTGTTAAATGTCACCGTTAAACCTTCATCACACAATTGACTTGCACTGATGAGATTGGCAGTCAATCCTTGAACAAAGTACACGGTAACAAGTTTAGGAAGCTCAATATTGGATAGCTCTCCTTTTCCCTTAATCCCCCCTTCTCTCCTCCACCAATGGTGACATTTATCTCCTTAATACATGTGTAATTGTTCATATTTTCTTGATCTCCTATCATATGTCTTGATGCTTCACTATCAAAATACAGTGTCTTATTTTTGAATGGCATAGTTGATGTGTAAGCCACATGACACGCCTCTTAAACATACATATCACTTTTTTCGTATCCAGACTTAATACATCTTCTTAAGACATGGAAAGAACTTCCCTTCTCTCAACAACCTTTTAACTATGTTTACAAACTTGAAACATACTATCTTGATATGTCTAGCTTTTCTACAAAAGTAACATTCCTTAATAATTTTCTCATTCAGCTGTGTTCTCATTTTAGGTTTTGATAACTTCTCTGGAACAGAATTTGAAGAGCTCCCTTTAATAAACTCTGTTTTTGCAGTAAAAGTAACTTCATTGTATCCAAGACCAAATCAAATTTTCCTACTACACCCATGTTCAAAATCTTATCCAAATTTTTTGTTCCGCTGATCAGCATGTGAATATTTTTTCTATAGTGTCTGCCAACTCCATAGTGAGCTGGTGATTCTTCTCAAATTCAACATTCAAATTCTATCTCAGACGATCAATCACACTTTAAAGTGTAAGCTTTTCTTCTATCCAACTTAGCTTTTCTTTTTCCAGAAGCAACCAGCTATCGTACAATATCTTAAACTCTTCCTCGACATTCACTTTTGTGTCCTCATCTTATTCACTTTCAGAAGTCAACTCATACTCCTCTGAATTTTATATGTTGTAGACATCTTCTCACTGTTTTCCATCTCTTTTTTTACCACCTCCTTTTCTTCATTGAAGGTTACCACAAAAGCATAGTATCCAGCTTCACCGTTTGAGTTCTCATCCTCATCTTCAGTTTTTCTCTCTCATCCCAATGTAAGACTTTCCTTTGCTAGTTTGCCCACTAATGCATTCAGATTTAAGATGACCAATGCCCTTTCACTCTGAACACTTGATCTCCTTTCGCTTTGCTGAAGAACATTCTACTCGGAAGTGACCAAACCCTGACATTCATGGCACTACTGCTAACTCTTGTTTGCAGTGCGTTCTCTTTCGTAGCTAGGTGTTTTAGTGAAGGATTTTTTTTGTTCCCTTTCTCTATTCTTCTTAAAGCTCTTGTGAAATTTGTGGTCATGAGTGCAAGTTCATCCTTGAGTCCTTGAATCTCCTTTCTTTCTTCTTAGATCAAAGCAACTCCTATATTCATCTTCTTATTCAATTCAATTTCATAGGCTTGAAGATGACCAATGGCTTCATCAAAATCCATATTATTAGTGTCCAAATCTGTCTCCAAGGTTGTCTTTTTTTATTCAAACTTAGGAGAAAGACAACTTAACAGCTTCTTTACAAGTTTCTTACCCTTGTAACTTTTTCCCATGTTCTGAAGTTCATTTGCAATGGAACTTAGTCTCCCGCTGAAATCTTCAATAGATTCATTTCTTCCATTTGTAAAGCCTTAAACTTTGATGCAAGCATGTCAATTGTTGACCGTTTGAAATTCAAAGTTCCCTCGTAGGGTTGCTTCAGCTTATCACAAGCATCCTTGGCTGATTCAGAACACTGTATGTTCTTGAACTAATTTTCATTCACTGCACTTAAGATGGTAGATAGTGCTTTTGCATTGTACTTTGCAAAGTTCTGATCACTTTCTGTCTATTGATCTTCATCCTTAGGAACCTCTTGACCATCTTCTCCCTTTATAGTTGGTCTAGATTATCCTTTCATAATAGTTCCCTAAGCTTTTGGATTAATACCTCTAATGATAGCTCACATTTTAATCTTCTAATGGCCATAGTTTCTTTATTCAAGAATCGACACTCGTCGAATAGCAACAATTTCCTTTGTTTAGTCCATTTTTCTACATAATCCTCACTTGATAAAGGGTCAGATGCCCACTCTAATACCAATTGAAAAAGCAGATAAACTCATAACAATCAATTCCTCAGAATCGAATAAATCGAGTACTCTTTATTAGAGATAAAAAAACCAAAGTCACACTTTGTTTGGGTTTACACAACACTAGAGCTCTTCTAGTTTGTCATCTATGATCTCCTTAACACTTCTAGAAAACTCTCTTTCTTTTCTAGAAAATCAAAATAGAGTTAACACAACTCTTTCTCTATGAAAAACTTAAACTAGTTTTTCTTCAACGTTTTTGGCTAAACAAGACACATCTCTTGAAATGCTATTTATATTTTAAGCTTCCAGAGATCTTCTTGTTATCTCCACAATATTCTTTGCTATCATCGTCTAATGAATATCATCAATATCCTTCTCATATCTTTTTGTTTGTTGCAGCTTGATATACGATGCCACCTCATCAAGCTACGTCTAGCTCAACCAACATTCCGTCTGCTGACACAAGCCTCACTTTGTTCTAACAACAGGAACAACGAACCCCTTTCAATCTCCCCCTTTTTGGTTATCTTTTTCAATTCAAGCTGACCTGTTATCATCAAAATAAACAATCAATATCTCGACGAATAGATGCACACACAATACTAATGATGCTTATGGATTTAAAATTCTGAACAAAGACTAAGATAAGAATCTAATTTTAATTTGACATTTCAGCTCCTTTCGATGATGTTCGATGATCTGCTTGGCATAATGACTTTCTTAATAAAAAGAAACATACTTTTAATATATTATTTAACAACTAAATCTAAAAAGAAACACAAGCAGACAAACTTAGTTATTTTGTCTCTAATTCTTCACACAAGTAAGATCTTGTGATATCTCTGTATACGCTCATATGAAATTTATACTCATACACAGTTCCAAACAAAATAATGTTATATCATCTCTTATCTATACTAGTTTTGCATACGTTATGGATTAAGCTATGAAGATGATATTTTGGTTTCTCCTCTCGAGCATCGTAGTACTTTTTCTCAATTACAAAACAACTCTTGAAATATTTAAACAACAAACGTTAGTCTAGCCCGCGGTTCGGTCCACAAACCCATCAAACTATGCGAGTCTAGTCTGGACATATTATTTCAACCCCAACCTGCAGCGGGCCAGTGCACGAACCCAGAAAAATCAAATTGACCCGTTTGACATCTCTAGGTGGGAATGTAATTTTAAAATGAGAGAGTAATGGTAGTGTTTTTGTAAATCCTTGAAAATCAAATAATGTCTTTTGTTATAATATCCACTAGGAGCTGGCTTGTGCGGACGCACGACATGGAGAAAATTTCATAAAAAATTATAAGAATGGAAGTTTAGACCGTAATACTTGTATTTGCTTGTTTAAGTATATAGTCCGTTGTTTTTTCGTTATTTATACGCAAGAATATGCACCACAATGTATGTTTTATTATAAGTCAAGGGGTATGAAGTTCACCATCCCATACTTTCCCACCTAATTCACCGCATCCAAAAAACGTAATCGTCAAATCAAATTACTTCAGCACTAACATCAAGAATTCATTATATTATCATCTCGATAATAGCTTTGTTCAACTTTGCAAATTGAGGACCCATTTTGGTTTAACTCTGGCAACAGTGTGTCAGGCTCCATATTCAAGTAGCTAAAGTTACTATAAATCCAAAGCCATTTTATTAATCTTAAAACCACAACAAAGGAAAAATATAACAACATGAAGTATAGGAAAGAAACCATACTCATCCATGTTTCTTTTGTCTTGCAAGAGTTCTATCTTTGAGAGGATGTTGACATGTGGTAATTCAAGTTGTACCATTGCAGAGAGATGGTATGCACGCTCTCTGTTTTAGTGTATCATGGATCTAATATAACCAAAGACCCTATTGAATTAGCAAAACATGATATGTTCGTGACAACTTACGCTATCGTTACAGATGAAGTTCCACACTAGTGACTCCCATCAGTCGAGGAGTCAGCTACTTGAATATGCAATTGAGAAAAGAGCTCGACATCTTCACTTCTCTCGTGAGTACATATTTATCTGAAAGAGGAGACATAGGAACTACAAAAAATAAAAAAAGCGAGAGAAACAATTTTGTAGCTAGCCCAATTAACACGGGCTATTCTTATCACGTGGGATTATGACGAATTAGAAGTTCATCTAGAAGTACAAAACTTGTCACAGGAAAAGTCGTAGGTACAATAAAAGGTACGATGAAGAGACTTTTCTCTTATGTGGAAGAGAAGTTTATAGTCTTTAACTACTACCTTGCAACAAAACTATGTGTGTGTATGTCTCTTTGACCTTGTCACCTAACTTAGATTTTGGAGTCATCTCCTTGAATATACAAAATTAAAAAGACCTCACAAGCCTCATAGTTCTGATGTTAAAAAAGAGTCGTTTTATCTTCAATCTCATGGACTGATAACATATACATATGCTTCCAGATTCTCGACTTATAATTTTCATGAAGATATAAGACAATCATTTGGCAGAACCAATAACAATACTCATTCTTCAGCCCCAAGCCATTGGAAGCCATGCCTTTCATGTCATGAGTTAAATTCCAAAAAAAAATCATCACTAATAGAAAACAACATTTCATGCAATAAACCATGTAGAAGTTTCGTTTTTGAATAACCATGGAGGTGAAATCTAGAGATGTCAATTTGGGCGGTTGCCCGCGGGCTTGGCCCAAGTAGCCCTGACGCGGTGCGGGTTTGGGCATTCAAAAAGAAGTCCAAAATTTTGCGGGTCAATCGGGCATTTTCCGAGCGGTCTGCGAAACTAGTGCGGGCCAACCGCTGCGGGTTTGCGGGCCGTAAATAGACCGCAAAAAATTCTTTTTTCCTCTGAAATCTCTTAGTTTCTCCGGTAGATAGACTCGTAATAATGCTCAAAAGAACAATTTCAACACTTGAACATCGTCTTCTTTCGTTGGAACTAGTGGAACGAAACCGACACTATCATTGTGAAAGCGAGATTCATAAAGTATTACTCTCTCGATATATTTTTTTNACTATCATTGTGAAAGCGAGATTCATAAAGTATTACTCTCTCGATATATTTTCTAAAAAAATTCAATTTTTGTTACTTTCCCAAGAAAATATTATGCAATAATTTTTTCTAACGGATATGTATTTTTCTTAAAGAGAATGATTAGAAAATGTGATTAAAGTATGTCTTGATGAACCGTTTAGTCGTAACAAATTTTGAGATTTTTGACATTCTGCAGTATTTTAAAAAACACTCTCGTAGATTTTGTGAGTTATCTTCAATGGCATGCGATATACTTAATATTCCTATCACGACAGTAGTTTCGGAGTCCTCTTTTAACAATGAATCTCGCGTCCTCAACAAGTACAAAATCTCGCATCCTCTTTTAGCTTCGAAGTCCTCTTTTAGCTTCAGAGTTCTCTTTTAGCATTGACATTTATTTCATGAATAATTTCTTTTGATTTAGATTTGGTTTAACTCTTGCATATTGATGATGATTTGTTTCATTTGCTTTCAGGTTAGACACTTTCAGATTTTTATTTTCTATAATTATTGTTTTGAAAGTCGTTTTTTAAGACTCTCTAATAAGTTCATTTATGATAGTAATAATGTTAGAGTTTTAACTCATTATATAATCATGAAATAATTATAAAAACGACTTTGTTAACATTTGAAGGAGATTGGACCGCGGGCCGACCCGCGGAGCCGCGAAAAACACGCGGGGCAGGCATGGGCACTAACTTTCGAACCGCCGCCCGCCGCGGTCCGGCCCGCACAGACAATAAAATAAAAAACCCGCCGCGGGTTGGGCTACTTGGACGCGGACGACCCAATTTGACATCACTAGTGAATTCGAGAGTGTTGTTGGGAACAAACTTATAGACAAGCATTCTTTGAGCATCAACGATGCAATAACCAAGAAAAACAACCAAATGCCTATAGTGAACTCATCTAATGATCCCTACCTCTGTCTGAAACTCTCTTTGCCCTTGAGAACTTCTTGCTTTCAATTGTTGCATGGCAATTTCTTTTAAATCACGCAATATACCTTTGAACACGTGTCCGAACTTTAATAACTTGAAAGTTTAAACACAAACCGGATGAGGAAGGGAGGAAGAAGCCACAAACATGTTGGTATCAAAATATCCAGGACCTCTCCACATGAGGAGTAATATCTAAGCAACGCGATCTGGATATCAATCTCAAGAAGAAAACTGTCATAGCCGGTAACGTAATCATAATAAAATTTGATTGCAGGAGATCAACATGACAAGAAACACATATTTTTATCTTATAGTATATTATAAAAAATCTAATAACAATCAATTTATATGTGTAAGTCTCTCGCATCAGACCAATATTCGGAAACATTAATATGGCCCCGCTTTGTAACTATCCTTCGATTCCAACAACTTATTCACACCCTAATAAGTTACCAAAACACCGATCGCCTAATCCAAAAGTTCTATACAACTTTATCTATATGTGAAGAAGTCGTTCAATATATCAGTAGTAGAGAGAGATGTGATAGAATATACCCAGATATTCTGTTGCTCAACAAACTCTAACAACTCAGTTTAAATTGTATACCAGTTTAGTTTAGATTCATGATATTTCCCCACAATTTTGTAACAATATTGGCTATTTAAAGCCTGTGAATATAATGATCCCAACAGGGAAAATCACTTTAAGTTTTATGGTATCAAAGCCTTTTTAGTCTCTGACTTCTTTTTCTTCTCATCTTCCTCTTCTCTTCTATCTTCTTCGTTCTCTTTCTCCTCTTATCAATGGCTGAGAACATGCCGGCTAACGTCCCTGTTGTGAATGTCGAAAGAGCGGTTGGTGTCACCAACATCAAATCGCATATTCCGATCATTCTCGACTTGGACGATCATAACTATGATGCCTGGCGTGAACTCTTCCACACTCACTGCCTTGCCTTTGATGTCTCTGGTCACATCGATGGCACCTCCCTTCCTCGCGATGATAATGATACGGCCTGGTTTAAACGAGACTGTTTGGTTAAGCTGTGGCTCTACGGAACCTTAGCTCCTAAACTGTTTCGAAGCTCGTTTAAAACAGGTGGTACTTCTCGCGATATCTGGTTGCGTATTGAGAATCAATTCAGAAACAACAGAGAAGGCAGAGCTATCCAGTTGGACAATGAGCTCCGAACGCTGGTCATTGGTGATATGAACATTCAATCATATTGTCAACGCCTCAAGTCTCTCTCGGACCTTCTCACTAACCTTCAAGCTCCGGTCTCCGATAGGACGCTTGTGATGTATATGCTGAATGGGCTCAATGAGCGCTTCGACAACATCATCAACGTTATCAAGCATCGAGAGCCTTTTCCCAGTTTCGATGATGCTCAATCAATGCTCGAGATGGAGGAAAAGAGGGTTCTTAAATCTGTCAAACCTACAGGTAATCACTCTGATCATGCTTCTTCTTCCACCATTCTAACTGTTGCAGAAGCTCCGGCCATGCCTGCAGCTCCACGGGTTCATACGCCATGCAATCCCTCGAGTCCTTTTCGCGGTGGCCGCCGTAATCACAACAATCGATTTAGAAATCGTGGTGGAACTGCTCAGAGGCCTCCTTATCAGTGGCCCAATAACCAATATTGGCCAGGCCCATATCAGAATTGGCCCAATCTGTATCCCTTTTGGGGAACGTACTGTGCTCCTTCTTCTAATTCCTTTCCTCCAGTTCGTCCTCCATTGCCACAGCAGCACGCCAATCTCGCTGTCGAGCCGCCACAGCTAACCACACAACTTGCCAACGCCTTTAATACACTCACCTTAGCGGATCCCTCTGGTGCGGATTGGTACATGGACTCCGGTGCTACGAGTCATCTCGCATCGTCTACAGGTATCCTTAAATCGTGTGACACTGATAGCATTAATAAATCTGTCATAGTTGGGAACGGTTCTCATATTCCGGTCATGGCTACGGGTAACTCATATATTCAAACTCCTTCTCGTAACCTTGCTCTTAATCAGGTTCTTATGCTCCTGCTATTATCAAAAACTTAGTCTCTGTTCGCAAGTTTACGCGTGACAATTTTTGTTCCATTGAGTTTGATCCGTTTGGGTTTTCTGTGAAGGATCTACACAATCGGAAGGTTCTTCTCCGCAGTAACAGCTCAGGCGATCTATACTCTGTTCCTGCTACAGCTCTTCAAGCTTCTGCTCCTTCGTCTGCTCTTCTTTCCATCTCGCCAGACCTATGGCACAAGCGGCTGGCGCATATCAATAAAATTGCTCTTAAATCATTGTGCTCTTCTGCTTCTATTTCCTGTAATAAAGACAGTCTTGCTTCATCTTGTGAGGCATGTCAACTTGGCAAACAAAATAAACTCTCTTTTTCGAAATCTGATTCATTTTCTACTAAGCCATTTCAACTTATTCACAGTGATGTTTGGACTTCTCCCATTCCTAGTGTGAGCAATATGAGATATTATGTCATTTTTCTTGATGATTTTACCCACTTTCTTTGGGTTTATCCATTGAGACGAAAAAGTGATGTATTCTCAAAGTTTACTCATTTCTCTGCTTATGTCCAAAACCAATTTCAGGCTTCTATTCAAGCTTTGCAATGTGATCATGGTGGCGAGTACCAAAACAAAGAATTCCAGAATTATTTCAATAATAAAGGAATTCAAATACGCTACTCTTGCCCACATACGTCTCAACAAAATGGCAAAGCCGAACGTATGATTAAAACGATTAATAATGCTATTCGGTCTTTGTTGTTTCAGGCTCAATTATCTCCAAGTTATTGGGCTGAGGCGATTCATGTTGCAGTGCACATTTTGAACATCATTCCTTCGTCCTCAATCAAAAGCCAAATACCTTACACACTGCTCTTTCAAAAACCTCCCACTTACGATCATCTTAAGGTATTTAGATGCTTATGTTTTCCAAATATCAATTTTTCTCATCTTCATAAGCTTGCTCCACGCTCCACTCCGTGTCTCTTTCTCGGCTACCCTTCAAATCACAAAGGTTATAGATGTCTTGATCTTAAAACCAATAAGATTATTATATCTCGCCATGTGTATTTTGATGAGTCTATATTTCCTGCAGCTACTACAAAGTCAGATCAAAACACTTACCGTTTTCTTACCAACGATTTTTCAGAACCCGCGGTCATTTTTAAAAACATTTTACAAGCTGGCCAAGCCTCTTCTTCTTCACATGTTCCCGTGTCTTTGCCGCTGGTTCCGTTGCTTGCCCCACAAGCACCCTCTGTTTCGTCTTCTTCCTCCTCAACAAACACCATCTCCACTTCTCCGCCTCCTGTTTTACCGAGTGGTTCATCTAGTGATCCGATTATCACTGGTCACAGAATGCAAACACGGAGTAAAACGGGTGTCCTTAAACCAAAGAAACAGTTTTCTTTACTTTCCGTTGTTTCGCCTTTGCCAACAAGCCATCTAAAAGCTCTTCAAGATCCAAACTGGACTCCCGCTATGCATGATGAAATTGATGCCTTCTCTATCACACGGTCTTGGGATCTTGTACCGAGACCTCCTGATGCTAACGTTGTGCGTTCTATGTGGCTTTTTAAGCATAAACTAAATGCAGATGGCTCGCTTTCTCGTTACAAGGCGCGTTTGGTAGCGAATGGCAAATCTCAAGAGAAAGGAGTGGACTACAATGAGACTTTTAGTCCTGTGGTTAAACCGGCGTCTATTAGAGCTGTTCTCGATGTAAGTCTCGCCAAAGATTGGCCCATTCACCAACTAGACGTTAAGAACGCGTTCTTACACGGGGAATTGGATGAGACTATTTATATGCATCAACCACCGGGTTTCCAAAGCAAGGAGTTTCCGAATCACGTTTGCAAGCTTCGTAAAGCTATTTATGGCCTTAAGCAAGCCCCACGCGCTTGGAATGCTCGCTTTGCTAATTTTGTTTGCTCCCTTGGTTTTAAGTGCAGTAAATCCGATGCCTCTCTCTATTTGTCTTCAACAATGGTGACTACAAAGCCTATCTTCTCCTATATGTTGACGACATAATCTTAACGGCTTCTTCTTCACACTTTCTTCAACGCATTGTTGCTAAGCTCCAAACCGAATTCCCGATGTCAGATTCCGGTAAGCTACATTACTTTCTTGGCGTTAAAGCTGATTTCAACAAGGAAGGCCTATTCCTTGGCTAACGAGCTTACGCCGAGGATATCATTCTTCGATCCGGCATGGTGGACTGTAAGCCATGTGCCACTCCTGCCGACTTGAAGTCCAAGCTTAGTGCCGACGTTGGCGACCTCATCTCGGATCCGAAAAATTACCGGAGTCTAGCTGGGGCTTTGCAGTACCTCACTTTTACGAGGCCTGACATCTCTTACGCGGTGAACCAAGTTTGTCTGTTCATGCACACTTCCCGCGTTCCTCACTTAAAAGCTCTTCATCGCATCATCAGGTATCTTCAAGGAACAAAATATTTTGGCTTGCAGCTCAAGAAAAGTAATATTGAGGACCTAGTGGCTTACACGGACGCAGACTGGGCCGACTGTCCGGATACTAGGCGGTCTACATCAGGCTACTGTGTCTTCTTGGGTTTTAATCTCGTGTCGTGGTCTTCTAAATGACAACCAACTATTTCTCGGTCCAGTGCTGAAGCCGAATACAAAGGCATAGCTAATGCGGTTGCTGAGCTCACTTTTGTGCGTAATTTGTTTTTGGAACTTGGTTTCCCCATCTCACAAGCCTCAATTGTCTACTGCGACAACATAAGCTCCGTCTACTTGTCCCACAATCCTGTTAAACATCAGCGCACTAAGCATGTTGAAGTTGATATTCACTTTGTTCGTGAGAAAGTAGCTATTGGGGAGGTTCGTGTTCTACATGTCCCTTCTTCGGTTCAATTCGCTGACATCTTCTCGAAGGGTCTGCCAACAGCGTTGTTCGATGATTTCCGGTCCAGTCTAACCGTCGTTGATCCCGACGCTTCGACTGCGGGAGGGTGATAGAATATACCCAGATATTCTGTTGCTCAACAAACTCTAACAACTCAGTTTAAATTGTATACCAGTTTAGTTTAGATTCATGATATTTCTCCACAATTTTGTAACAATATTGTCTATTTAAAGCCTGTGAATATAACGATCCCAACCGGGAAAATCACTTTAAGTTTTAAGATGAACATGTGATTATATGATTGAGGAGGAGAAAAAGATTTTCTTTGCGTCCATCGAAATCGTGATTTTCATTATGGTTTACTTTAAAGTTTATTATATTTAAAGAATTAGGATGAGCATAAAACATCAAGATTTAATATTTGTTTAGTGGATATGACTAACAAAAAAACTTCAAAAGTGTAACAAAAAAACTTCAAAAGTGTAACAAGAAAATAAAAAGAAAAAGCATAGAGAATCAAATATATCTCTTAAGAATTTTTCTCAACACCATAAATATGGACATAATCAAGAGTTTTAGAAAGTTAATACAAGGACAACAGCATACGAAATATATATATATATATATATATATATATATATATATATATATATATTG
>OVAN01010576.1:0-15608 GCA_900406275.1 Anastatica hierochuntica | reverse complement strand
TCCGGAAGTTTCGGGCGTTGATTTCGATGTTATCGTTTTCGACCCCAACAATGTTTAGATAGGAAACAAGCAAAAGTTGAGCCTCGCAATGTGCATGGGGAATCGATCTTCACTATGAGAGTAGGTTGATCGATTATAAAGGGATCCTTGTCCTAGAAATAGTTTTGATCATCTAATAAAGTCTAGGAGAAACTCATTCTAAATATAGATCAATTCGAACCAATTGTTACATCTCAAAAGTCCAAGCTTTAGTATTATCTCATTGTAAAAACCTTCAAAACAATTTACTTTATTGCCTTGCCTTAATTGTTATTTACATTATAGCACTTTCTTATGTCTTTCCTTCATGATATGATTAGAATTAGTGGCAACAACTTCTACCTCTAATTGCTTAAACTATGATATTTAATATACTTTCTTGTTTTTAAGCTTGCTCTTGTGGTTCGACCCCTAGAATACAACAACAACATAATCGTGCACTTGCGAACTCTTGTAGGTTACAAGAATAGGGGTTTATAAATTTAAAGCTTATTTGTGTTTGTGAAAACCGCGCGAACAGTAAGATACATAACATATGTTAGAGTTATAAACATTCTAATGAGAATATTCTCACAAAATTTGTGTAACATTTTTGTCATATATGTTATATCTCGACAATAAGAAAGTTAGCTAGCATTTTTTAAATAAAAAAAATAATTTTTGAAAGACAAAAATGGAAAATTTAGTAATAAATTTCCTTATATAAACCTAATTATTAATACATTCGAGTCTAATATAATTATATAGTTAATTGTTTAAAGAGCAATATTGAAAACGTTGTGATATATATATAATGCACATTACGAAAGTTAATGCTTTATATTTTATTTTTATTTATATTCATGTCATGTACATGTGATGTAAATGCATTTAAATATGGGAGACTTACAAAAATACACTTTTGTATTGTCTGTTTTTCAAAAATACCCCTGCTTGAAAATTTTTTATTTTTACACCTCCCTTTTTAATGAAAAAGACCATTATACCCCTGCACTAAAAGAAACCCTAAACGTTAAACCCTAAACCCTAAACCATAATTCCTAAACTTTAAACCCTAATAGCTAAACCCTAAACCCTAATCACTAAACCTTAAACCCTAAACCCTAATATTTGAGGTGTATATTTGAGAACCATTAAAAGACAGGTGTAAATGTAAAATTTCTTTTCCTTTTAAGTGTATTTCTGTAAATTAATCTTTAAATATGGCCCATTAAAAAGTTTTTTTTTAAGTCTAAATTAGGGCGCATGTCCTTTCTAAATGAAACATACATGATTATATTTATGTTGTGATTTATCAAAAATTATTAGATAATCTAATAATTTTAAGTATATCGATAAAGGTAGTAATCAGAATTTAAATTTTAATATCTTCGAATTTTAAAATTTAGTTAAATAAAATAAAATATTTCTTTCTACAAATTTTTTTTAATCATTTTTCGTAAATTTTTTTAAGAGTAAAATTTATAATCACATTTAATGGTTTCCTATAGAAATAGGGTGCTAATTTTTGCTTACCTAACTAGTTTTCCAAACCAAATGTCCATGCACTATCTCTTTATGGCAAACATGTTTTTCGTCGTGAGAATAAAAAATGGTAGAACGAAGAAAAGAGAAGAGAAAAAGAAATATGTCTTTGATATAAGAGAATTATATCTTTGGTTTGAGAGAACTAAAGATTTAAGGATTAGAAAAATAAACAAAAAAGCAACATACTCAAAAATTGATGTGTAATTTAATTGAAGCGGAATATGTAAAGGTTTTGATTTGTCATTGATTTTTTTTATGAAGTGTCAATATTTTTGAGCTTTAAAATGCTTTAGATGTGATCTTTTGGAGAGACTCAAACATTAAAATAGTTTTGATTAATGAAACTCGTCCATATAAAGAATTTAGTATAGGAATAACACATGCATTTTGCATATATCATATTTTTACAAATTTAAGGGTGATTGCAAAAATGACCCACATATTATATTCAACTACAAAACTAACATTCTCTCTCCTCATTTTTCAAAATCTCACATTCTACCCTTCTCAAAAACCAATATTTACCAACATTGTCATTATTTACCAATATTTAATTAAAAACAGAAAGTTAAAATACATAAACACCTTTAATAACATATTCACAAAAATGTCTTCTTCTTCAATTTTGTCAACCAGCACTAATAACCAAATTTGAAGCTGTATGCTTCTTTTAATACCATTTTCAAGTTGCTTCTCAAGGTCTAGGTAAGATTCCATCTACGAAACTCAGCTTGTTCTTCGCATCTAGACTAATACTCATCACTATGGACCAATTATTGTAATTACGCCCATCTAAAATTTGAGCAGCGATCACTAAACCGTGATGATTAAATGAGAGAAGGAAGGACGAACTGTATATGTTGTCATAAGACTTCATTCGCTTCGACATCAAATGTGAGGTCAATCCAGGAACTTTCGTGATGAACTCTGTTGTTTCGCAATCGCCGATTTACGTTCTTCTTGTAAAGGAGATATCGATTTATTCATATGTGCGGAAACTTTATCTTCTTCAACATGACTTCGATTTCGCGATCTTCCCCCTTTCTTCACCATTTTTTATACGATCGAAGCTTCGGAGTATCAATTTGAGAAAAGAGCAGAGAAATGCTCTAATACCATAATAGTGAAACAGAATCGAGAATAGAAACAAGAGAAATGTAGAATCATTTTATGTTTCATTAATTATCTCTTAAGCTTACATTGGAGTTTATATACAATTATCTAAACAAAGTAAACCAGACTATACAATTCACAATCAAACTAAACCAAGTCTATACCAACTATACATTAACAACTTTTGTAAATTCTTTATGATGAGTTAGGAGTTTAAATGAAAGTACATGAAAGTAATCTTTCTTTAGTCCAAACTTCAAAGAACTTCACCCTTTGGTTCCAACTAATAAACAATACAAATAAATAAGCACAATAAAGAATATTAAATAAAGAAGTGTCTGTAAATTCCACAAACCACAACTCCATAAGGTTTGAGTTTTCACGTGTACGCCACATATTCTCTCTCTCTCTCTACAGTGTAATACACAGTAATCTCCTCTTGATGTTTTCAGTTAACAGCAGAGAGAGGAAATCTTGAGTCTGACACAGCTGCTTCATGGAGTGAAGAAGCACGTATAAGGTGTTGTTGCTGCTTTGCATCCCAATTGGCATGCTTCAACATTTTCTCATCTCGAAACGCTCTCAGTAACTCCTCAGATGCCGGAGTCCTAAGTTCCTCAATCCACTCAATGCTCGGTATGTCGATTGTTCTTTTCCTCGGCGTTGAACACGTTGGCTCATCCACCTGTGCGCACCAAAGATCACACATCCTTAGCATCACTAAAACCAGTCTAAATGTCTGAGATGTTGCAGTTTTCTTGCAATTTTGTGCTATCTGAAATCTTAAAACTTACTACATATTCATCAAGAAGACATTTCCCTGCGTTTTCTGTGATCTCCACGATCTTGTGATTGTGATCACTCTTGAGCTCTATCAAGTCTTCACAGCATGGGATGATCATGGAATTGACCTTTGCGCATGCATTATTATCGAGTTGCAGTGAATCTGAAGAAAACGAGGCAACATTAAGCATATGAATTATGAATCCTTCTCTTTCAAATTTGTAAATTCAAGGCCTCACGATCAATGGAAGTAAGGAGGCTGCCATTTGCCGCATCGAAAACTTCAAGAGATGATGATACAGCAGACGAGAATTGAGAACGAAGGCTCTTATTGGCATCCATTCCTCCTCTGTTGAGAGATTGAACCAATAAGTGACTTGAAACAGATCAGAAACAGAATTATCTCCGTGGAAATCGTACCTCGCGATTGAGTCAACAGAAGCCACGTTGTTTCGTTCTAGACTGACCAGTGATTCTTGAGCTTTCCTCCATTGATGTGCACTCATCTTGGCCTTCTCCAAGCTACAGTTATCCGTTACGGGAAAGGTCAAGCAATTGCATGAAACAAACTCAGTGCTTGGGAAGATTTAAGATGCAACTTTTTCTAATCATGAAACTGAGAAGCTTTATTTGTACCAGTTTAAGAGAACTTCCTGCATAGCTTTCTTCCCACTCTCAACAGCCAAAGTGTCCCCGTGATAGTTTGATTCTGTTTTCTCCATGTGAAGGTTCCACTCGGCTTTAATTGAAGAAGTTGAATCTTGCATTGTTGACATCTCATGCTGTAAGGTGGTTGTTCTGGTGGATACGCTCTCGCGGAGATCTTCTACAGCGATTTGAACCTAAAAGAAAGATTGAAGGATTTTGCTCAAATCTTCAAATTAAATGCATTTCCGAAGAATTATCATAATGAATTGCATGCGTACAAGGTTTTTCTTCCTAGCATTAGAATGTGCAAGAAGTTCTGCTACTTTCTCTAGCAACTGCCTTTCTTCATTAGCAGCACATTCCTACAAGACAGAGGAAACAGCTTTGAAGCCTACACCAGACATTTGCAACTGTGCAAGTGTGAAGAAGCCAAGAACCAGAATCACCTGAAACTTGTTTTCAAATTCGATCAATTTCTTGTTGTTAACTGTCTGTGCCTCTTCCACTATTCCGGTTAGTTTTGTAGCGTGCGCGTCTAGAGTCTTGAAGAATTGCACTGTTAATTTTGAAACTGATCTTGCTGAATCCACAGCTTGCAAGTGTGCCTGCAGGTAATAATGTTTCAACCAAATTGTCTGATATTAATACTGTAACGTTCCAAGGATCATTGAAGATTACTGAACCTTCCGTTGTTGCTGAGCAAATGCAATAAGCTTATCTTCCTGTTTGTTAAGGCTGCTTTGGAGATCTTGTAATAAGATGTCAGCCTCCGAAGCAAAACCCTTAAAAACCTACAAGAGACAACAAAGGAAGGAGACTGATTCAGAACAGAGAAACTAACGGTATAGTCAATGATGTAGTGGGATAGTATAAGTACTAAACTTACATTCTCAAGTTCACGAGAATGTTTGGAAACTTCTGAGTTAAGGCTAC
The DNA here is from genome assembly GCA_900406275.1 of Anastatica hierochuntica. Lineage (NCBI taxonomy): Eukaryota > Viridiplantae > Streptophyta > Magnoliopsida > Brassicales > Brassicaceae > Anastatica > Anastatica hierochuntica. The sequence continues at coordinate 10,565 of OVAN01010576.1, read as the reverse complement.
CAAATGTTGACTGAGAATTCACATTTAGCTTCACAGCTATGTTATCAAGAGCTTCGATGCCAGAACCATACACTGTCTTCAGTTTTGAAAGTCTCTCACGAAGTTCTTCGGTAGCCTTTACAAGAAAAACCGAAGAATGAAGCCAGGATATCACTGAAAACAAAGAGGCCACAGAGACGAGAAAAGAAATCTCTCACTTCATATTTTGTCGACACAAAGGACTCCATGTCTTCCTCCATGTGTTTTAGCTGAACCTCTTGCTGAGTAACAGAAGAAGCCACGGTCTTATGCAATAGCTCAAGCTGTTGTGTGAGCTGTGACTCAAATTCTTGGATGAGAAATCTGTTTCCATCCTCAATTTTGTCCTTTCGTTCTGTATAACAACAGCATTTATGAATCAGGAAACAACCATCAGCAGAACTTGAAAACTTTGGTCCATGAATCTTTTACCTATTTTGAAAAACAAGTTGGAAACATCTGATGCTGCACTTTCTAGTTCCGTCCGCAGCTGAAAGGCTCGTTCAACAAGTGATTTTTCTGGAAATCGCAAGAAAATGTCTCAGTATTTCTGACGTTTTTCTCCTCAAAAGAGGACTAGTAAGGAAAATCAATTACCTGATTTCCGGAGATTAGATATCACAAATTCTTTCTCTTTAATGGTTACATTTGCCTGTCTGTATTTTTCTTCAAGATTAAACAATGAGCGCTCAGTCTCCTCAAGCTTTTTCTGGTATTTGTAGAGAGAGAAAGAGATAAAATAAGCTTTCCGTACATTTTGATCAAACATGTATAAGAAATGGCTTTTGGAGGAGCTAAAAAAGAATTCAGGGCCATGCGTATACCTCAGTTTTTTCAAGTTTCTCACTCAACTCTGCAGTTAAAAGCTGCTGAGAATTGTATAGCTCCTGGAGATCAATTACTTGCTGCATGGTCAACACAATTGTTACAGAAATATCATGTAAGACATGAATAGGATATGGACTCAAATGATGTCGGTTCATACCTTGTCCTTGGATTGTGATTGAAGTTCTAATCTTTCAATCTTTTCAGCCATTGCCTGCGATTACAACACGAATGAATAGCGTTACTTTTCACACTCAGGATTGGAAAACAAGAACCCTTCAGCTGGGAGAAAACTAAAACCTTTTTCTCAGCCTCTTCTTGAAGATAGCGGTCTTTTGGAATATATATCCCGTTTTTCTCTCTCGCAGCGTATACCTCTAAGAATGTATTGGAAACATATTAAGCAGATGCAAAACTGAATGTCAACACCGAATAAACATTACAAAAACAAGTAAGGAATGCCTTGAAACCAGTACATTACTTTATCATACTCATACCTTGCTTCAGTCTGTCAATCTCAGAGTACAAATCTTTCATTACGGCAGATTTCATCATCTTTTGGTTGATCTGGACTCAAGAGGAGGTTGTTAAAGCCATTGTTTTATTGCAAGAGATAATGTTGGAGAAGAATGTCGTTAACACTCACCTCTGGTTTGTTCTTGATATTCTTGGCACGATGTGCATAATCCAAAGTGCTTAGAGTTTCTTCTAAACAGTGGATGGAAGGTGAGATTGTGGCAATCACACAGGTTTTTGTCTTTCCTCCCAATGAATCCCTCAAGAGCCTCGTTAATTTGCTATCTCTGGATACCATACGAAATAGCTGATTACTCTCCGAAGCCAAACCTTAACTCAAAACACAAAACAATCAGTGGCTTTCAACTGATGAGTTGTACCTGTAAGGAATATGACCAGAGTGCTCAACAAGAGCGTTAATGACACGGCCAAGAGTAAGTAAACTCTTGTTGATCTCTCCAGCTTCCCTGGCTCGTCCCTGCAACAATCGTTGTCAAGTTTCTTAGCACTAGTTTCCAAGAGATTGACAATGATAATAAGATAAGTATACCTCTCGTGCACCAGAACGTGAGATATTCTCGGAACCAGCAAGGTCAACAAGATTAAGTTTACCACATTTAATCATCTCTTCTCCCTCTGGAGTAATTTCTTTGATGTGAATGGTGATAGAAAATATGGAATGAGAGCGACTACTTTGCTTGTTCAAAAGAGTTTCAGCTGTACGTCTTTTTGCGGAACCTTTTTCTAAGATTTTGTATATTTCATTTGCCGTACTCACTATCTCTTCTTCCAAGCCCCGGACAAAGACACTTCCTTTACCGTCTTCCATGAGAGCAATAGACTTTTTAGACTTGTCATCAACAAATCTTGTAGTCTCCTCTGGTGCTAAAAGATCTGAAATTTCCTCGTTATATAGTTCTAGAAAGGTGACCTTCATGTTATACTCAGCCCCCTGAGCTTCTAATATATCGAAAATTTGCTTAACAGCTCTTGGAATAACGCCTGCGTCACTCGGGAACTCACCATTCTACAAATAGCAACCATGACAATATATCAAAAAAAAAGAAAAACACATGAAAGATGCACACTGAAATTGTTTTAACCTTTTTCCTTGCACCTCCTTCCATGGTATAAGTCTTTCCAGTTCCGGTCTGACCATATGCAAAGATTGTACAGTTGTAACCCTCAAGTACTTCAAACACAATTGGAGAAATGGCTTGGTCATATAAGTCCTTCTGTTGAGAGGCCGGACCAAAGACCTGACAAATTGAAGACAATTGAGGGAGAAGCATAAAAATCAATCAAGAAAGAAAACATTTATCAACAATGTAACCTTATCAAAAGCAAAATGTCTATCAATGTGCTTTCCAGCAATACTTTGAGTGGCAGCAACTTCTCTACGGTGTTCATTGCAAGAGATCACCACCGGTGTATGTATTCTCGCCTCCTCCTCACTCAATGGCCTAGCAAAAAAAAAAAAGATCAAAAAAGAAACTGAGAGAAAGGTAAAAAGATTAAAATGTCACCTGCAACGTAAGATGACTTGCACATTCACACCCTTTTCTTTATCATTTCTATTGGTGGCGTCGGAAGATCTCGAATCTCTAGCTGATTTATCACTTGATCTTGGTGTCTGAGCTGGAGAAAGAGATGCAACACCACCTCTTCGTTGCTGCATCGAATCCATTCTGCTAATCATTTACAACAAACTTTTCCAAAATCCCCTGCCACAAAACAAATTAAAGCTGACAATTTCCGAGATGCCCACAAACTTATTTCCACTATTAGTAACTTCCTTCACTCAATTTCAACTCCATTTCAGTCTAACAAAAGCAAAATACACTGAACAATCGTTAGTTAAAGCTATAATTAGATCAAGAACTTGGGAATCGGATCAACGATCGTCTGACAAAAAGAAGAATCTTGGGATTACTACTTGTGTTCCTGGACATTCAGAGAACATACAGTAGTAGATGAGATAAGAAGATTACAGAGAAGGAAAAAAGTTGGGCAATGGCGGATCCTCGATAGAGAGAGAGAGAGAGTGTTCAAGTGCATTTATTGTTCCTTCTTCTCAAAGCCAAAGCAGAGAGATGAGAGATGAAGTAAAGAGACAATTTTCAAGCGAAATCGTCAGCCAGACGGTTTCATACCAAACCGACATTTCGATTCGGTTTTATTAATTTTTCATCAATATTTTTACTTTTCCTTTTTTTTTAAACTTAATTTTGTAATAGATATTCATGCTCACAAAATAAAACACACTACCAAGTTTGATTAAGTTCTTTTTTAGTTCTTTTTTTCCGGTTAAGTTTGGCTTAGTGACTAGAACTTTTTGTTTTCCTAACAGCGTCAAACAATCGTTTAGTTTGCGGTGGATGTTCGGGTATCCGTTCTGGTTCAGTTCGGGTTTATTCGGGTTTATTCGGGTTTATTCGAGTTTCGGGTTTTCGGGTCTAGAGGTTCAAAACCCACTCGAGTATTTCTATTTTTGGTTCGTGTTCGGTTTGGATCAAACCAATCGTTTAGTTAGTGGTGGGCGTTCGGGTATCCGTTCGGGTACAGTTCAGGATTATTCGGGTTTCGGGTTTTCGGATCTAGAGGTTCAAAACCCATTCAAGTATTTTTATTTTTTGGTTCGGGTTCGGTTTGGATATTTGCGAGTTCGGTTCGGGTATCCATTTAAATTATGTAAAAAATTAAAAAATCCAAATATATCTTAAAAACTTAAAAATTCTAAAAATAAAACAATATAAAACATAAAAATTTAAACAATGTCCAAATACTTGCAATTAACATAAAAATCGTTTTGGTTTGACTATTTTTATGAAAAATCGGTAGGCTTTCCGAATATTTACGGTATTTGCTACTATTTTCGGATATTTTATGTATTTTTCGGTACTTTTGGATAATTCATATATTATTTTTGGGTTTTTTGTGTATGTTTGGATATTAAATATAAAAATAATTAATATATTAAAGTTTATTATTGTAGTTCGGGAATTTTTGGTACCCGAAATATTTTGGTTCGATTCGGGTCCGGGTTTGGTTCTTCGGATATTGAAGCTTATAGGATCCATTCGGATAATTTATCGGTTTCGGTTCGGATTCGATACCATTTTTCGGATCGGATTCGGTTTGGTTCTTCTTGTCCGAATATTTTACCCACCTCTACGTTTAGTGATTACGCGTAAATCACTCACTTAACCACTATTTTTGTTTTTTTTAATGTAACTTAAAGTCAGTTTATATTTGTTTTTGCTTTTTTCAAATTTATTTTTAGATTAGGAAACAATTCACTCTTTTTCGTTTTGAAACGTCAGATTAGAGGACACTTTTGTCTTCCTGTTTTGAGGGGAAAGTTAAAGCCTTTCCAGATTTTCTTTCCTAATTGTTTTTAAAATAGCCTACTAACTTAGATTTAATTTTTAAATTTGAATTTCTGATGATGAATCTTGGATTCTGACTTTTGAGTATCAGGTTGCAACTAACGGGATTTCTAATGTTATTGTCAACTCTAAAATATTTCAATTTTTTTTTTAAAAAAAAATCTTTCTATTTTCCTTTACCTAAATACATATACTAATGTAGAATTTAATTCAGATGAAATACTTAAAATTTTTTACCAGAAAAAAACTTTCTCTCTTTTGGGCGGATTTTTGGATGAAAAATCAGTTACTTTTTTCTCTCTTCTCCGATTTAATCTCGCCACAATCGGCTGTTGAGTTGTGTTATATCATCGTGACGGCAGTTATTTCTGCAATTTCGACACGATTGAAGTCTCTACCAACGATGTCTTGTAAAGAGCATCATGATGAAGTTGGCTGGGCAACTATTTCTCACGACTATAAACCCTCTTTAGGATCCTTTATGCTTTACCTTCAAGCTCTGTCATTCTCAACTCTCTCTTAAACTTACCATGTTTTCCGATCACCCACCATGGCTGATAACCTTTGTCGGCATATTGAAGATCTGGAACTGGGAATCGACGATGAACTCGTCATGTTGCCAACTGAAGCCATAATGCAAGCGACAGGAGAGAACTGGTTCGTCGTTATTAGAAGACCACTCATGCCTCGGCGAAAAAACATCCAGACGATCATTGCTCATCTTCCTCGCCTCTGGGGTTTGGTTGGAATCGTCTACAACCGGGTTCAATTCATTTTCCCATGGGAAAAATCGATGAATACCATTCTCCGTCGAGGGCCTTGGTCCTTTGCGGATCATTTGCTGATAATGGAGTGATGGAACCCACTCTTGAACCCATTTGAGTTTAATTTCATTCCATTTTGGGTTCAAGTCCGTGGAATACCACTTTAGTTCTTGAACAGAGAAGTCATAACATTGATTGGAAGAACAATTCGCCAACTTCTCCAGCTAGATTATGATCTGATTGTGGCTATCCATGTAGAGTCTGAGAGGGTTCTCATTGACTTGGATGTGCGAGAACCTCTAAGCTTTCGATGATACTTCCAGTTTCTTCTTGGAGTCAACACCCTTCTGCGTCTGACTTATGAACGGCTGTGTGGAGTTTGCATCACTTGTGAAATGCTCACTCATGACTCAGGTGCCTGGTTACTGCCTCCTAGAGCTCACAGTCCGGATGATCTAGATTGTGATGATGCAGATAATCACAATGCTAACGATTTTGGTGGTGTTCATCTTCTTGAAGCTAATCTCGCGGTTCAGAATGGAGCAGGTCCTGATGTTCCTTTACAAAATGGAGTTAATCACGCTAATCCACCTGTTAATGCACCTCCCCCTCGATTTGATCCATCTTGCCATTCTACCTCCTGAGCCTCCGCGTGTGGACCTTCCTCTTGTTCTACTATCGCAAACTGGTAGTCCTTTGAGCTCTGAGCATACACAAAGAGACCAATTTGATGAAGATATGGGTGAATTAATGGAAAGTCGTAGACGTAAATTTGAAGAGAGAGTATATGATGGGACAACGAAGGAAGAAGATACTTGAGTTGGGTGAGGGCAGTGGTACGACTCACAATGACGAAGACGACGGAGACGCTGTGGGCCCGAGTCAATCGTTGGCTCCATGAGTACGGCTGTTTGGAATTGTCAAGGCCTTGACATAGACTTGACGGTTCGACGCCTTAAGGAGATACGTTGGAAGTATCTCCCAGACATCATATGCCTTCTCAAAACGAAACAAAACGATGACTACATTTGAGACCTCTGCTGTGATATTGTTTATGAATTTTATTTTACGATACCACCTATAGGTCTTAGTGGCAGCATCACATTGTTTTGGAAAAAACTGTTGTTTTTTCTGTTAATTTTGCTTATGCAATTCTTGTTCATTGTACCGTTGATAACAATGCACTTATTTTTTGATTATTCATTTGTGTACGACCATGCCAAAACTCAAATGTGTCATCACCTATGGGAAAAGCTAGAACGAATTTCTACATCTAGAAATTGTCCTTAGTTAATTATTGGCGACTTCAATGAAATTAGAAGTAATGACGAAAAGAGAGGCGGTCCGCCAAGAACTGAATTCACATTTACTGACTTTATACCGATGATAGCTGTTTGTGATTTCCACAATCTCAAAAGTGTTGGAGATCGCTTTACGTGGACCGGTAAGCGGCACAATCATGATGTTCGATGCTGCTTGGATAAACCCATGGGTAATACTGAATGGCTCTTGATGTTAACCTCGACATTACTATAATTTTTGTCGTTCGAGGGCTCTGACCACCGCCCATTACTTACTACTCTGTCACGGCCATCTACCATCATAAGTCATCGTTTCTACTACAAAAAGAGTTTGTTCGCCAATGATTCTTTCAAACTTGAAGTCCCCAAGAGTTGGAACAATACCAGTAATATTCATCTACCTCTAGACGTGAAGATTCAGATGGCCAACGAAACCATTTCTCATTGGAAACAAGTTCACAAGCCTAATGCCGCTAAAAGAATAACCTCGTCGATGAAACTTTTGGACATAGCCTATTCTAGTGCTCAAAGTTCTACCACAACGCGCAAAGCCATTAGAAATGAATTGTGTCAAGCTTACAGATTGGAGTTTCAAAATGAGCTCGTAGCTCATGAGTCAGCTCAACTCGACACTGATTTGAGCGAGTATGAGCTCTATTTTAAGACTCATTTAATAAATGAGCTTAATGATCGAGATTAAATGAGTTGGTGAGTTAAGTGAGCGAGTTCTAAAAGTTCATGAGCTAGCTCAAGAACAAAGAACTTTTTTAACAATTTAAAATTATGTTTATGTTATATATTATAATTATAGATATATACAAAATGGTATCGATAAAAATAATTAAAACATATTAAAATAGAAATTATCCATTTAAGTTTAACCTAGATATATAAAGTAATATCTATCTAAAAAAATTATCAAAGGTCCATGACTTTGTTTTGTTTTTAATTTTATTTTATCTATGAATTTCGACATAGAAGTAGTAGTTAAATGTTGAGGTTTAGATATTTCTTTATGTTTGGATTTAGATTTTCTCGTATTTGGATTCACAATAATAATTAATATTTTGAATTTTTTACAACTTTTTATCCGTTGTTTTATTTTTTATTAGTTAATTTTTTATTATTTAAGTACCTTGGCTTACCAGAGCAAGTAAGTTGAAAGAAAAATGATACCTTCAAATATATAGTTGAAAAGGTACAACAATGTTCAAGCAATTGGACAAATAAGTTTCTCTCAGACGCCGGAAAAGAAATCATCATCAAAATGGTGGCGCTTGCACTTACAGTTTATACAATGAACTGTTTTAAATTACCCAAGGCAATTCGCGAGGAGATTGAATATACTTTTGCGGCTTATTGGTGGCGAAAAGAGAAAGATACCAAGAGAATGCACAAGTTTGCATGGGATAGGTTTATTTAGTCAAAGCGGAACGGAGGTTTGGGGTTACGAAATATCGAGAACTTCTATAATGCACTGTTTGGCAAGCAGATTTGGCGGATTGTACAAAACCCAAACTCACTAGTTGCTCGGATACTAAAAGGTCGATATTATTTGGAAGGACATATTTTAGAAGCTAAGTTAGGTTAGAAATCATCTTTCATTTGGCTCTCGTTATTAGAATGGTGTAACTTAGTCAAGAAAGGTGTGCATGTTCTAATTGGAAATGAATACACCACTAAAATTTGGTTGGATAATTGGCTACCTTTATTGCCACCGCGCCCTCCCCGGCGGATCTTTGGGCCTCTGACTGATGTGACTTCAGTACTCGATTTGTTATCTTCTATACACTCAACCTGGTATACTGCTAAAATCATGGCAAACATTGTAATAATCCTCACGATCAGATAACTTTTTACTGAGACGGCCAGATACTGAGAAACCGAAAGCCGAGCATTAGTACGCTACTTGAGAAAAGCCGAAAAATTTTAAGTTGGAATTTGGTAAAGTTAGCGGCACGGTAGGATTCCTTGGGAAATTCAAGGGATTGAAAATGCCGACGGTTCGTCCTAAAAAGTCTTAGACGATCGGGAAATTAGTCGGAACCTTATTCTTCGACGAAAGGAGATAAAATAGTTTCGGGAATAAGAGTTAGGAATATTTCTTAGAGAAAATTAAGTTTTCCTCGAAAGAAATATTTTCCCGACCCTTCGAAAGGTATCTGGCACGTTCGAATCTGCGTAACGAACGTCCCGGCACGATCGGAAACCGTTCGAAAACGGTTGGGCACAGTCGGGAAGAGTTTAACACCATGTTTCTTCTTAAAAACGTGACACATGTGTGCTTTCTATGCAAGGAAAGCATGACACACGAGGTGCCACATGTCAACCGAAGAGTTAGCATTGGTGGCACTTGAGTGACTCAGCCTTTAGGTTGGTTTGCCTATATAAGAGCCATGGCACACGACATATTGAGACTTTGCGAAGAAAACACGAGCATCCAAACATACTGAAAGAATTTTCTCGTGTATCCGAACACGCTGAAAAAATTTTCTCGTGCATCCGAACGTCTGGAGAAACTTTTCTCGTATAGCGAACGTTCCAAAAGACGTTTTCTCGTGCCAAATCAAGTAGCCATCGAGAGTCTTTGTGCTCAGCGAACGTAACACTTATCCGGTAAGCTCGACCTTCTCAAATCATGATTTCTCTCGAGTGTTTGTTTGCCAATCGTGTATCCGACCATACCGATCGTGCAAACAGCTTTACCGATGTGATCCAGAAGAATTAATCGTGCATCCGACCTGCCTTTTGTTTTGTTTGTTGTAGGTTCACTCAAGACTAACTTAGACTCTGTCCAAGGACTGATCGGAGAGTTCACGGCAGTAAAGAGTTGTGGGAAGTCCGTACGCCTTCGATAAGGATTTTTCCTTAGAACGATTGATCAGTTTACTGTTCGAGCACTGAATATGTTGGTTCCCGAGTGTGTATATTCAAGTACAGCTCGTGGAAAAGCTTAGCCTGTTCAGTTCGTGCGTGCCGGCAGTAACCTTTCTCTTGGTAAGTTGATTTTGTGGAAACCGTGAACCCGAGCAGTGTTTCTAGAAAGTAAAGCCTTATTCCGACTGTTTGAACCTTGTTCGTGCACAGGTTTAGCAAGTGGAAGCACGCTTGGTTCCAGTCATTCCTTAGCCAAAACTCTCAGAGTTTCTAAGGTGAGTCGTAGTGCTGTTTAGTTTTCCGAACGTATTCGGCTGTACCACAAAGCTTCTTGTTCGTGTTATATAAAACTTGTCCGTGAACTTTCCTGAGCAAATTTAAAGTTAAGTGATATAAATCACTTATTTTCCTTATGAAAAGTTTAAGCGAGGTTCTATCCGAACCTAGTAAATTACTAAAATGCCTAAGTATATAAAATGATTGCTAAGTGAAAATCTAAGTAATTTACCCTAGACCCTAAGCTCGCTGTCCATGTTCCTTAACGTCCGTGACTTGGTCGTTGCATAGACGAACCAAGGTCACGAAGAAATGGAGAGACTGGTTCGCTACCATGGTCGTGTACTGCATGACGATGTNTAGTGCTAGGAGTCCATAACTCCTAGCGATAGTGGAAATTACTTATGCTAGTTTCGTCTAGCCTTTGTGGTTTCGGGAATTGGTGCAAGTAATCATGTGGGATGATGGGAACTACGGAAGCGGAGCAAGCTCAAGACCCGAGCTATTTTCTACAGTTTAAGTGGCGTGTTTTATTGATTGTTTTTATTATGTGCGATTTTGGGATAGGATTGTATGTTAGAGGGTACGGGTTTCCGACT
>OVAN01010575.1:0-15609 GCA_900406275.1 Anastatica hierochuntica | reverse complement strand
CATCTTCACTTGGCGAGAAGAAGATGGTGCTACACTTAAGTTCCATTAAAAAACACGAGTAGGGGTAATTAACAACTACATTCCTCCTAAGAGGATTAAACCCAGTTATAAAAAAATTTGTTGCGGTGGTGATGACCAAGTTCAGTCAATAAATTTTTAAAAATTATTGTCGACAAGTACTATTTGCAAGTGTTATAACACCAAAAGAGGTATTATATGCAACTAGTTTTCATCTATTTATTATTTTGTTTCTTGTCTTTAGGAATGATTCAAGTTAATCCAGTAGATTCAACTCTGGTAGCTTTCAAGTATGTGAATTGTACATCATTTTAAAAAGAACAATGATAAATGAATAGATACATATAAATAACAAATCTATTATAGCAAAACTATATCCTTTACCCACTTCATTCTTTTCCTTTTGTACACAACAATTTATCTTTGCTATAATAAGTGGCGCGCACCAGAAGTAAAAATCCCAAAAATTAAATTTAAAGTTGAGCCAAAAAAAGAAGAAAGAAGAGAAACTGCACAAGAAAGAACAAGAACATAGAGAGTTTCATGTCTCTTCTCTTTTTCTCCCATCCAAAGCATAGAGCTTTAAGGAACTTCTGGGATGATCAGAGAGACAATGAACAACAAAGATACAAAATTAACAGTCAATCGAACGGCGAAGAATGACAAAAAGAATCTGGAAATCTCCGGCGAAATTTCCTTCTTCTTCCTGCGTTTACTGGTGTGTTCTTGAAGGAACAGGACACCTACAGCTTCTTTTGGTATCTTCACCATTATAGCAAGAAACTGAAAGCTGGGTTTTCCTCAAGTTCTTCAGCTGGTTTCATTTCCGCAAAGTCCTTATCTTGCATCGAGCTTGATAGATCCTCGGTAGTGAAGGGAATGCTAAGCAGAACAGAAAGAAAATTGATTTGATCCTAAGCACCTCAAACAAAGCTTATGCATAGCCAGAGAAAAAGAGTTTGAGTCTAGGGGTTACCTAGAATCTTCGTCTAACAAGAAGGCGCTGCTGTCCGCGTTGTTAGAATCCTCTGTCATAAGCACTCTCATGCTCGAAATCACCTGTTCAAGAACATTAGTAACAATGTTCAAAGCAAAAAGCATAAGAGCTGATATAGCTCTATAGATAGAGTCAGAGAGAATGAAAGCTGTTTCTGAAAAAAAGCTTACATCTTGGGATACACTTCTTGTGTTGTAGCTGTCATCCCAGTACAATGTACATATTCTATAAAGTTGTTGGACACTAAGGATCTGCAAAAGTGACCACAGAATTCAAATTCAGTAGAAAATTACTATACGTGGGCATAATATTTGTCTATTATCGAGTACATGGATCAGGTCGATGGAAGGACTTACAGGGCATAAATCATGCGCGATGTCATCGTATGAGATTCTGTACTTCTTATGGATGACCTGTTGATAAATGCCATTTCATGGGTAAATCATGATAACTACACAAACCGCTTACCACCAGATATATGAAATGTGGGAAACGGAATAGAAGTTTTTCCTTATAATCATTCAAGTGTAACAAACATACCAAGAATCCAACAGCTTGCCTGATATGTTTAAGTTCATCCCAGGATGAGCCAGCATACTGCAATTCAAGAGGACAGGTATAATGAACCAAGTTGGGTACGCACAAATCAATCCATAATTCACAAAATTAGGAAGGGAGATTCGTTAGGGAATACTTCTTCTTTTGTTTCAGCGCACCATTCTTCTAACAATGCTAAGCCAGATTTTACATATTCTCCGTTGCTAAATGTACAACATTCTCGTCGCAAAAGAAGACTGCAGAAAAAAACGAATCCAGTTATATTTATGCCTAGTTGATAATATACAATAAAACAATCTCTCACCTGTTAAATAATTGGACGTTGATGAATGAGAATGTCTGAGTAAATATCTTCTGGATAAGAACAGGAGGAACCTGAAAGTGGGAAAAAATATAGAAATTTTCACACATCAAAGAGAAAATGTGACTGAAGAAAGACAAGTTTCAAGGATTTCCACATACAAAGTTCTCCTTCAGTGTGTTTAGAAGTGCATATAAGCCGTCAATAATTCCCTTCCAGTGCTCTAATGGAGAATCCTTGCCCATTGACTTTGCAGATCGTAGCGAACGTCCCGTTGATGTTCGCGGTGCCTAAAGAGGTTCAGTTCATATCAGATCTCACCACATACACAGAAAGGAAAGAAGATTAAAGTATCTCAAATAATGAATATTTTTCTTAGCCGACCTGGATGCAGAGGGAAAGCAATGTTTGCAACTCATTTTTCAGGTTATCCCGAATCATTCCAAATATCTTTTCTACATAAGCTGTAAGCTGCTGCTTGAAAAGCAAAGCTGGATCCTTGGCCTCAACCGGGCGAATCACAGCAGCCGCTGCAGCAGCTGCTGCTGCAGATGTCTCAGCAGAGGAAGGCGCTGAACGAAATCCCTGGTATTATTGGAAGTTAATACTTCAGAAAGTATTATTAATTTTGGAACAACACTTCATTAACATAAAAAACAAAGACATAGATACCATGGCCATTCTTCCAAACAAAGAAGTCGAAACAGGTGGTTTTCGCTGTGAAGTGGCACCAGTTCCACCAGGTTGCAGACTTTGTTGGATCATGAACAATAAGGTTGAAGTATTGGACAGCCAATATGCCAAATGCTCGTTGTCATCTTCATCCTAGTAGTAAAGATCGTAACAACTCAATTGTGATTATTATATAAATAATTTAGATTTCAGAGCTAAGCAAAACCACTGTTTCACATAATTGATGACAAAAAGAGGGGACAATGTCTTAATTATAAAGACTTGATATGTCATTCAGTACCTTGATAGCAGAACCAATCATTTGAACAAGACGATCAAACACACTGGTCCTTTCAGCTTCAAAGGATTTCCAATGAAGGAGGCATTTGTATATCGTAAATGCAGCTACAGGCTTCCCCTGGTTGAATCCAATATTCTTTACGACGCAGTTGATAAGAGCATCAACATTTGCCTATAGCAAGACCAAATATCTCTTCAATCAAAGAAGGCACATCCGACAGGTCAAATACACAGAATAGAATAAACTAAACAACACACATGTTGACGTTCCATATGCAATCTCCGAGCCTTTGCATCAGATTCTTGTTGTTGGGCTCTTGTTGGTGTTTCAATCTCAGATACCTGCAGAGGTGTCTGTGAATTAACCGAGATACAAACAGATGGACCATAATTCAGGGGAAAATGGATAGAAAAGCAAGCCACGACTTACATTGGACAGACTTTCTTTGCTAGGAAAATGACCATTTTGCGAGTCCTGCAACTAGGAGAGTAATACTTTAATTATCATGATCGTGTAGCCATCCAAGTATACTTTTGCTCAGATATACCTTGACCGGAGTCGGAGGGAGACGTCCTGATGTGTGTAAAAGGGATTTCTGCCTTAATATTTGGTTTTCAGATTCCACATCCAAGATTTTTTCTTGCAGTCTGCAAATCAACATGTGAAATTTTGCTTAATGTTGAGTGTTAATGGGGTTTTTGGTGAATCCATAAAGAGATCAGAGATGAATAATGGGTACTCATGCACAGCTTTTTTCAAATTGACAATCGTGGTTTCAGCCTCTAGAGCTTGCTTCAGCCTCTCCTCACTTATTTTGGTAGTCTCCTCGAAATTTTTCTCTGTTTCGTTAATCTTCTGATCCAATGAACTTACCAGGGACTGAAACCAAATGAGAAATAAAGGAAATATGAAACCTTATTAAGATATTTCACAGATTTGACATCCTTAGTACACTAGACGCAGAAAAAAAGAGAGCCATAGAGCTAATTTCCTACCTTGAGCTTTTCGTTTTCGCTAGTTAGCTTCTCCACTAGCTCAGCGTCAACTACAGGAACCTCCTGCAAAACGGGAACAATTTCTGCTGCCTTTCTAGCAGCTTCAATTTCCTTTAAGTGCAAGACTTTGGTTTCCTTGAATTGAAGTTGCAAGTCCTCCAATGCTGATCGCAGTTTTGCATTTTCTTGTGTTTTACTCTCTTCCATGTCCGTCTTTATCGCGAAAGCAATACAGGTAGATGATGGATATATTAAATATTCAGATCAAGAATCCCAAAGAAAAGCTCTTGGAATAAAAATATTTCAAGAATAAGAGGGAAAACAAAAGAGAGATAAAGTGTTCTCCATTTACTTACCCTCATGCGTTTCTCTAGCTGCAGTCTCCATGTGAGTTCTTCCACTTGTTTTTCAAGCTTATTTTTGGCAGCTTGAAGGGCTCCTGTTTCCTTTGCAGCCTACACGAAATAGGAAGGTATCATTGTTGCGATTATTCATATTTTGGGAGAAGCCAACATCTTCTGCCTAAATTACAAGATCCTCAAACGGCAAGGATAACTTCCAGCTGCTAGCAATCGAGTCAAGAGGCAACTCAACTATAAAACATCATCCAATCCATTATGTAAGCTAATAGTATAACCATCATCTGAAGGGTTGCAATTGACATACTACGCTTGGAACAAGAACTGATACCTAAAAGAGGATATACCAGAACTGAAGAGAAAGCTCACCGTTTTAAGTTTCCGCAGTTCTATACGGGCTAACCTTGCTCTCCATGCACTTTGTGTTGTAATTGCTGCTTTCTTTAGCCTCTGATAGTGCACCACGGCCAAGAATTTGCGGCAATGGCTCTGTTATATACAAAACGATGAACGTCACAAGTAATTTAGGATGACGAAGAAGATCCCGCAACTTCTAGTAGATGAACCAAAAAAACATGTCATTTTCACCAGAAACGTGTACAGCACCTGAATCATAATTGCTGCCTTGTTCTGCCTTTGGAACCGTAGCTCGTCCCGGGAAGCCAAACCACGTATACCTGATTGAATGGAAACAGCAGCAAAATATAGTTCCTTGTAGGACTTCCTAGCAAGGTGCATCCGTATGTCTCTCTGGATCTCCAAAACAGCAGCTTCTCTGCGCAATCCCTCAAAGATATGTCGAGAAAGTTGACCTATAAATCACGGACATCAAAGCAGGGAATGAATCACTGATAACATTTCTGATTGTCTGAATAGTGGATATTATTCTTTTAACTTTGAAAATACCTCTGCACACAGCCTGCATACTTATTGCAGCCTTGCGGATCAACATAAAAGCTTTGCGGGACAAGTAGGACCGGAATTTCCTCTGGATGCTGCTGGCTGCTCTGCCTAAAACCTCATTCCTCCGAGCATCTAAATCGGCCATCTGTCCAGCCCTGAGGAAAACCTTCGTCTTACCTATCTGAAAAAACAAATCGCATCATGACAGAAGGATCAACCAGACGCTCTTCATCAGACTTTTAAAAGCTTGGCCACATTGCAAAGTATCTAAAACATGGCACTTCAAAAAAGGACCTGGTATCCTTCGAGTCCAACTTTTTCAAGAAGTTTCTTGCAGGCAGCTACATCATCAGAACTATAACAAGGCCAACCAAAAGTTAGAACGTTTTCAAAATCTAGGTGAGTTTCCAAACTCTAAATTGAAGAGAGGAAAACCTCTTATCCAAAACTTCAGGAGCAAGGACGCTAAATCTATCTAGGAATTCTTCAAAATGTTTTCTTGTAGGAAATCCAGCACAGCTAATCCTGATTGCCTCCATAACTCCCTAACAGACAGCATATTCAGAATTTAAAACTTGCATGCAACTATATAACAAGCATCGTTATTAGAAAAAACAAAATTTAGAAATCCTACCCCACATCGTAGCTGTTGCAAAACATTGTGGTTCTCAAAAATCGAAGGCTTCAGAAGATTATTAGGCTTCACACAACGAATATAGTGCGGCTCAGTGGTACTCAGCGTTTCAAGCAATGTCACCAATTGTTGCTGCAGTATGTATGAAAGTAGCTTCAGTAGTCATGTGACTAAATAGAAAACATTTTGCATAAAACGACCTCATTTACAGCACCTTAAATCGTGAACCAATTGAAGAGAACTTTGACTTTTTATTAGCATCTTCTGCAAGAAGAGGAAAGAGACATGCAACAAAGCTGCACCTTGAAGCATTTAGCAGAGCCTGATGCTCGGCAACAACATAATCTTTGTTCTTTTCCAGGAACTGCTCAGTCTGATAAGTGACCTGAAGATATGGTTCAATACTTATTAAGGTATGAACAACTAGGTTTTAGAGAATTACTGAATTATAAATATTCAGAACGTTGAAGCAACTTTACACTCACATCACCAGCGTAATGGCAAATTGTAAAGTCTGTACGAGCCAATTTTGGCTTACTAAAGTGCTTGTGATCTTTGAATGTTTGATACATCTTTTGCGCAAATGTTTCATGCGTTGATCTTGGGAACATGCTGCATGATACACGTATGAAATTTGGATACAAGGAGAGACAGATAAAGCATGCTGCGCAATACTAGTTCAAGTTCTTAGCCATACCAAGCTTCATCCAGGAGAGCAATGATGCCACCTGGTTTCTGAGACATGACAAAACAATGATGAATAGTTTCTAACAAATAATACAAAGCAAGTTGCAGCAGACAAAACGTGATGATACTAGCTACCTTCTCAATAAGGTCCAAAATATCTTGATTATCTACAAACTCAATATAGCTCCAATCAATTTCTTCTTTATTATACTCCTCTTGTTCCATTTTGAAGACGTGCTGCCAGGGAAAAAACAATCTTGGATCACTATTAGGGGCAAACCAGGCAAAAGAATGACAGCAATCTTAAGATGAACAGACCTGATTAAAATGTTGCTGAAGTTTCTCATTCGTCAAATTGATGCAAAATTGCTCAAAACTGCAAAGCGCATGCAATACAAAGCATTTTCAAGGAAAGCACAAGCAAAATCCATTTGATATTATTAATTCCCTTCCATTAAGAAAGGAGAGCAAATCAGGACTCCAAAAGTTGGAAAAGTCCCTCGGTAGGTAACTTTTAGAAGCTTTGTTTGTGCCTTTTACTTGATATCAAAAAGCTTATATGAACTAAGATATAGCAAAATTATCTAACCTTTTCACTGCTTACTAAAACTAGAAATCTATATAGAACTAAACAACTAAACAAGAGAACTATCGTGCAAAAATGTTGAGACTTATTTTTACATCGACCTAAGTTCCATAGTACGTTAATAAAGTGGTTCCTTCCCTTATTATACAAAAGGCATACCGCTTAAGCACCTGTTTGTCTTGAAACTCTCAAATCCATATATATCCAGCACTCCAATCAAATATTTTGATTCAGGATCTTGCCCAATCGAATTATTGATCTTGTTCACGATCCTGAAGGAGCACTAGAGCAACTTAAGAAAATCTGCGAAGAAAGAGAAGCATCCAGCTACCAAAATGTATTAAATTTCAGATTAGACATACCAATCAAACAATCTTGAGTACACAGTTTTTGCCAATGCGTCTCTGCTGAGTGCAGCAGATTCTGGATCCAGGCATTTTGTAATGTTTTCATCACGGGTCACAATTACACGTTTACAAAGAGAATCTTCCAGTGCCTGCTCATCGCACCTGACAAAACCCAAAGAGTCAGGAATGACTTCTTTATTCCATTCAAATGAACCATTCCAGGAAAGGCGCTTTTCACATTTCAAAGTCATAGATAAATAATTAGTTACTGACATGAAAAGCTCAGCTGCAGTCTTCAGATGGTATTTGGACTTCTCATCTTTTGGGGCTGACGAGTCTGATTCTTTTCCTTTTCCGAATTCGACGTTACCTAAATGAAGAATAGCAGCCACAACTCGAAATATTGCTTCCTGACATTAAAATTATATCAAAAGACACTCATATGTACCATAATTATTGCCAAGGAAATAAACAGAAAGAAAACCTACTTGCTCCTCTGAATTTATCCCAACAACATCCATTGCCTTTCTAGTTTCACGATACTCCTTCGAATCATCCATTCTCTCCAACTCGATGCATTGAGATTGATTCAAGTAATGAAATGTTCTTGCATCCGCCAATTTCCATTTCTTTATGTCCTGATTAAAAGGAAAATGAGAAAACGTCAAACAAGAATTTCAATGACACGTCCTTAGTGGAAGACTGTACAATTTAATGATGCTTCCAACTGACTTCTAATAAACCTGAACCAAAGATATACAAGCAAATGAGATTGAAAGAACTTATTTACTATTGAACGTTAACATAGTTAGTAGTAAAAAGCTAAGTATGATCCATAACAATTTGAAATACAAAATCCAATTCTGACGTCTCCAGAGAGAAGAGCACCTACAAGTTCAGGGAAGCGTTTTAAAAGGAAATAAAACCAAATGTACCTCAGGTGGTGCAGCACAGAGCATGTAAAAACAGTGATAGTTCCTCTCAGGATCTGAGACCTGGCATACCCGAGATCTCTCTAACAAGTAAGTTCTGATAGCAGCTCCCGATATCCTTCCCCTTTGATCAAACTGAATCTCCACAAATTTACCAAATCGACTACAACATTGTAATGGTCATGAACATGAATCAATAGGTAAAAGAATATTGAACACAAGAAGAAATGAAAAAGAATGTACGCAGACGCATGCATAATTATACGTATTTTATACTCTACATACCTTGAATTGTTGTTCCTAACAGTCTTTGCATTTCCAAATGCTTCTAGAACAGGATTGGACTGCATACAAAGAAAACATAAACATACTTAGAATGATTTATGAGTCAACGTCAACAACATCTGACCTTAACTATCCAGGAGGTCTATACTAAAACATATGGATAACCTCCAAAACTTTCTTTTCGACTGTCCTTCCGTCGGAGACAGCTCGACCTCCCATGTCTGCCAGATACTGCATGAGCAATTTCGTAGTCTCAGTCTTCCCTGCTCCACTTTCACCACTTACCAGGATTGACTGACTAATGCCCTGGTTTATCATTTGTCTACCCCATTGAAAACAAGCCAAATAAAGTCAAACAGGAAACAACCACTAACAAAGGGGAGAAAAGAAAGACTCCTAAATTACATGGTAAGCACCTGTAAGCTGCATCCGCAACTGCAAACGGATGTGGGCTCAGTTCTCCAAAGCCTGCACCTTTATATTGTTGCATCATATGGTTGCTGTAAAGATGCGGTAGTCTTCTAAAAGGGTTTACAGCAATCAGAATATTCCCTGTGTAAGTCTGGCAGAACATATATACAAATATTAACCCAAATGCCTAACAAAGTGAAAAATATTGACGGTCAAGAAGCTCCAGTAGACAGAGGAAATATAAAAATAGTAAAAGATTTGTAATGAAATTAAATAAAAATACTAACATATATTTCGTTGATATCAAATCTTGATTTCATATTTTGGAGGACTCCTGGTTCATGTAAATATGCCAGCCGTGTCATATCATCCACTCCAGAAGCTGCAGCTTCTACATCTTTTGGGTATGCATTTGAAACTTTAACATCCACCTGAAAATGTCCAGTAATATAGCAAAGTCGCCTTAACTTGAACATAATCCCCATATAAAGATACAGAAAACAAGCCATTCTTCAGAAACATACCGTCTTCCCTGAGGTACATTTGACTTTGATATCATTTCCTTTAACCTCAATAACTTCACCATCTATCCATGCCACCTCTGGGTCTTCGATCCAAACAGAAGAGCCAACATTAACTGTCGTACAAGCCTGCAAAACCAAAAATTCAGATAGTAAATCTCTCTTTCACAGCTGAAATATAGTGTGAGCATATTCCCTCCAAGTTAAGTAACACGCCATATTCGCCCATAGAGGGCATCAAATGAGCAAACTACAGAAACTTAGAACCTTTGAACATCTAAATCGAAAAGGATTTACATTAGTCCCACATTAAACCATCTTCATAAATGTTAACACGAAGTCTAGCTTAACCATTCTAGTCAAAACCAGTCCTGAGGTATCAAAAATTCAAGTCAATCATTGAATCAACCAAAAGTCTCATCATAAGATTTCGCGGGTTTTAGCTAAAAAATCCAAATCCAAACAAGGATCAAGCTGTGCACGAAACCAATTTGAGCATTTCACATAATCCCATTCGAAGAAAACGAATGAAAGCAAAATCATTCAACTTGAAACCAGCGAAAATAAACCCAGAAGAAGACTTCGGAGATACCATTTCCACCGGAGATTATTGATCAGATCAGATGAACTATTTGATCGCTTATTGGATCTAAACGCATGAGACTTCCTCCGATCGTTGAAAACGGCGGCAAAATGTCAGTAAGAAGAACTCTTCAACTTGTGAAAAAACCCAGAACTCGAAACAAATGCGATTGAATCAAACTTGAAGCTTAGAAGACCCTTCAAGCAAAGAAAATTCAAAATCTGCTTGAGAAGAAGAAATCCTAAAGCCCTTTTCTTTTGATTAGAGACACCTTCTTCTTCGTTGTTCTTTTTTTTTCTTCTTATATTTATATGTTTTTTTTTCTGTCTTTCTTCTCCGAAGAAATCTCAGAGACAAGTTGTGTAGTCGTCGGAGATTTTACTCTGTAATTAAGGTAAGTAAGCGTTTAATTTACCATCAAGAATCTATTAATTGACCTTTATCTTATAAATTTTTGGTCCCCATACTTTCTCTCTATTATTTTTTTTGGATCGACAAAGTCCGATCCATAATCAAACTTTACAACGAAGGGCATCGCGATTTGGTAGAGTCGAACTCTAGACGTCTGAGTACTCAACCCCAAAATTTTTGTCATTAGACCAAATGAGTCTAGGCTTTTTTCTGGTCTTTTTAATGGGAAAATAATGGATAAAATATCTTTCAAATTAAAATATATAACTGAAAAAATCTGATAATAGGCAATTTCATTACTAACTTTTCATCTCGTTGACCAAAAAAAAAAAAACAAAACTACTATACAATATCCATTAACATTTAAAAAACAATATTATCTTGTTTGGCAAAAAAAAAAGGTACAATTTGTTGATCCAGAAATACAATTGTATAGTTTGTTGTTATTGATTTACCATCAATATAATTATTTTTAAAGTACAATATACTATACAACTTGCACCAAAAATAGTCTAATGGTTTTGTGATAAAGTTGTCAATGTATCATCCGAAATTAAAATCCGTCTGATATAGTATTATTGGTTAAAATGTATTGTATACATTAATTGAGCTTGAAAAGTAAGGAAGCTAAGTAATTTTCTGCTAATAAGTGAAACATATTTTACTTTTGTGACCAAAATAAAAATTAAACATATTTTTTCTACCTACAAATAATTTCAAACTTATCCAACACTCTAGTATAAATCTAGGTATATTATATATAGGAAAAAAGCAAAAAGGAAATCTTACTTTTAGAGTTTTGTCAACTAGTGAATCTTAAACTCAAGAATCGAACTGAACTTTCTAAATATTTGAATGTATTATAAACTCGAAAACCATAAAAACATTTTCCCACCCCTAAACAAAAACATTTGATCAATTATTATATATTTTCTTCTTACATAACTTTTGTAATTAATAGATATAAAATATATATAGCTTACCATACTATAAAAACACAACATTCATACGAATATTTATCCTATTAAATTTGATCATGTTTGGCACAAATCAATAGTAGAGTAACTCTGTAGTATATAGTCGTCCAACCTCTCATTACTATTTAAAGTACATACCTACCTCTCTTTGTCAAAATAAAACTTGGTTTTTGTCAAAAAAAATCATAATCTATGGTGGCCAATAACTCAAAGGACAACTAATTCATAAGGAGAAGACCCAATAAAAAAATGCCACGTCATGTGGTACTTTGTCAGCTATTATCTACTTGCTAATTATAATACTTATGACATAACAATTTGCTTCTTCTACGGTTCACACGGCCGTTCATCTCGGCGTCACTAACTACTAGCAAATCAAATGATTTTGTCTTTATAGTATTTAAACATTCGTCTAGTGGAGAGAAAGCCACTGCAAAAAACTGTAAATTTGAGATTAAATTTTATGACTAAACATTTAATCATAAAAAATTGCGACTAATTTACAACCAACTTGTGACAAATTACTGACTACAATAATTATAGACGCTATTTAGTCGTAAATTTAAGACTAAAAAAATAGTGGCAAAATAGTAGTAAATTAACGACTACATGAAGACTATATAAATTAGTCTTAAATTTCGACCAAGTTGCAACTATTTTCAAACTATTATTAAATTACAGAGTTTAGGGATTCATGTTTTCCAAAATTATGATTTAGTCACAAAATAGTCTTATATTTTCAACGATTTTGCGACTAGTTTCATACCATATTATAAATATAGGGTTTAGGGATTTGTTTTTTCCAAAACTTAAAATTTAGTCACAAAATATTCTTAAATTACCAACAAATTTCCAACTATTTCTATACTACATTTTCATTATAAAGTTTAGCGATTAGTTTTTCTCATANATATTATAAATATAGGGTTTAGGGATTTGTTTTTTCCAAAACTTAAAATTTAGTCACAAAATATTCTTAAATTACCAACAAATTTCCAACTATTTCTATACTACATTTTCATTATAAAGTTTAGCGATTAGTTTTTCTCATATTTTTTTAATTTAGTCACAAAATAGTCTTAAATTTGCTACTAATTTGCGACTATATAGCAACAATTTCAATGTATTTCTTCAAATTGTATACGACATAACTATATTATTGTCAAATGATTGGCTTTTACATATATCCTTGTCACTAAAACAATCGATCTATAAATTACATCTTAGATATTAAAATCATAAAAGCTATCGTTTATTACATAACTCCATAATATGTAAGGATTGTGATTGTTTTTTTATGAAATCATTTTGAGTGTTTTTAAAAATTTCAAATTCACAAAATGAATGAAAGTAAACTTTTGTATTCAAGTGAAATATATGCTTCAAAATAACAACTTGATCAATTTGCTACACTTGTAATGGCATAACATATAAAATGTGTCATGTGTTTGTTTTTTTTTCATGTAATAATGTTAAATGTTTTTGAAAATTTTCAAATGTGTTATGTGATTGTTTAACTTTCAAAAATTATAATGATGAATGTGACTTCTAACTAGAAGATGAATTCATATTTTTATTTATTGAGTTTAGGGATTAGAGTTTTAATATGACTTACAATTTTGGTCACAAAACAGTAGCATTTTGTCAAAAGGGTGAAAGTTTTTCATTGGCTAATACTTAAGTACGAGGATTGAACTTTGCTTTATCAACAATCGTTGATAATTTTAATCAAACAGATCAAATCTTATCTTTCTCTAAAAGAACAAAAATGTAATTTTGCCTAAAATTTTAGGCGGTCACTTTTCCCGCTTTCTAAAATTTTAATAGAAATGTTTTCCAAATTTTTGATAAAAACACCATTATAATTAAAAATCTGGTTTAAAAATACAACAAAGACTTAAATTTTTTTCTCTCGTCTTACTCTCAGACGAGAAACCCAAATCCCTCTTCTCTATCTTTTCCTTCTTTGGATTCATCACACGCATACAAATCAGGTCTTAAACCCTCGATCTCCTTTTTTTTTACTTGTGTATACCCTCTGTTTTGTTTTCCCGTTCTATACTCATCTGCTTCGTTTTTGCTCGCTCTTCAGCTTCATCCCGTAATGGCGGAGCACAAGCCCGAAGAAGTTCAGCAAATCGAGAAGCTCTATGAGTTCAACGAGCACCTGAATGCGTCCAAGGACAAGTCTCAGGTTCGCTTCAGTATTTTTTTCAACTACGGTTTGAAATCGAGCATTCTCTTTTGGACTAAATGGCTTTTGCTTTAGATTCGTCTTAGTTTTTAATCACTTTCACTTGATTTCGTTTTGTTGTGTTGCAGAATGTTGAGGATTATGAAGGGATTATCAAGATGTCTAAGACGAGTATGAAGGCAAAGCAGCTTTTTCTGTTGGGTTTGAAGAAGTTTTATTTTTTTTGTTTTGTATTTTATCTAATATATATTTATTTGTAATTTCAAAATAGAAAAACATTTCGCAAAAATATATAGTTTCTTTGGATTGTTAATATTTCTAATAAAGAAATCAGATTTAATATTTTCGAAAATTATTAAATGAAATAATGGGTTTTTTATTTTTTTGAAATATATAAAAATAGTCACAAATTAGTTGCTAATATACGATTAAGAAAATGAGTTTTTAAATTATCGCTAATATATGACTACGAAAAAGAGTAATAATTTAGTCGCAAATGGCCTTTTGCGACTATTTTGTGACTATTATTTTGGTCGCAAATCATCTGTTTTTTTTATAGTGAGCAAGTGACGACACGCATATATAATAGCGTGTGGGCTTGGCGGATAACATTTGACCTTGATGCAGTCGACGGCTGTGATTATCAGCCGGTTATTGTTTTGTACGATCTTCACCGTTGAGGTTAACAAGATGAAACGATCACATTGCTAGCATTTTAGAATAACACCACTTCACTTATATTTTTCTTTGTATAATTTAAAGGTGAATTTGATGAACACCATTAAAGAACAATATTTAAGTATTAGAGAGTCCAAAAAAAATATATTGTGCGGGTTTTATATATTAACTCTCACCCTTGAATTGGGGTAAATTGGTAAAATGTTTTGAAAAAGGGGTTAGAAAGTTAAATAATGTTTCTTTTTGTTATCTGTTAGTATTATCCATAATTTAAATTATATAAAAAAAAAACCCAAACCTAACATGAATATTATTTTTATACGCAGAAAATTTTTAACACATGAAAGTGGGCAAATGGAGCAAGTGATTCGGAAGAAATTAAAGTCCACAAAGGAACGATAGAGTGATCAAACCAGAAAGGGTACAAGCCGCGGATCGGTTAGGTGAGGAAGACCGGTGCGAGCTCCCAACTCTCGGTAGTTGCAAGCAGCCTACGATACATTAACATCATTACAAATATTAGTCTAAAATATTTGTACGTTGAGGGATTGTGATGGTCTGAATGAGATTTGAAACATTGGAGACAATGGCCATTTATACGAGTCTCACACTAGTTGCAATTTTGGATTAGGAAGCTCGGTTTATCTATAAACAATGCTTAAGTTCGCATGATCTATACGGGAAGAAGATGTGTATGGTTGAAGATTTATGTGCATTGGTGAGAATAAAAACAGAGAGGTTCTTGTGGAATATGTTTTTTTTTTGTTTTAGGAGACTTACCCCTTGAGCAGCGAATGGTAACATTTTCTCTGGAGGCATGCCTGCGCATATGGCTACAGATCGAGGAGACAAGTAGAGATAGTTCAGTAAATGTTTACGAATTTGGATTTTGGGTTCTGATTTTTCAAGGTATGTATACATATTATTGCAAATCTTTTACCATATAGAACCGCTCCTATGAATGCGTCGCCTGCACCAGTGGTGTCAACGAGCTCTTGTGGAGGAATTTTCTTTGTTGTTCCGAGAAACAATCTTTCGCTCAGCGTTCCTACCCCGCTCGCCTTCAGCTTTGTTGTTTCTTGCAATAAAATGTGTGGAGAAATTAGAGCGTCTTCATATGAGTGAGAAGATATTTGGAGTTAGAGCATTTGGTCACCTATGAAACGCATGTCGGAAATGTTATAGTTGTGTCTGTTCTATGCTTCAGTGTCTGATGTATTCGTATTTTATCGATTTTTACTATTGTTTTATTCGAATAA
>OVAN01010574.1:0-15610 GCA_900406275.1 Anastatica hierochuntica | reverse complement strand
CTCAAGGCCGGGCCTGGTCCCATGAAGAGAATCATCATGCATGGTTAATATATCAGCAATGTACTTATGATTATTTGAAAATTTAAGTCGCCAAGAAATGCAAGGCAAATTCAATGTCTTTATGGGCCAATTTGTTATTGGGTCTTGCTTGACTCAGCCAGCGGAAATCACAAACATGAAACACAACATTTTGAAAGAAGCGTTAAGAAAGGTTCAACACGTTTTGTTATATTATTTACTCAATGAGTGGTTGTCCAAATTCTACTCGTTTATTAGAGCAAGACACAAAAGACTTGTTTATTATCGTTGACTTGACTCTATGAGTCAACTCTCACCTCAATCTCTATGATCAAATCCACCATGAGAAGCTAATAATTAAACTAATAGTTATTCTGCTCAGACAAGTAAAGAAAGATCAAAAAATCATCAAAAATGGATTTGATATCATCTTTAGTTGTGGGTTTAGCTCAGGTGTTGTGTGAATGTATGAATATGGGAGGGAGAAGGGAACATCATATTGATCTTAGGCAAGCCATCAGTGATCTTGAAACAGCCATCGGTGAATTGAAGGCCATACGTGATGACCTGACCTTACGGATCCAAAGAGACAATCTCGAGGGACGAAGTTGCACAAACCGTGCTAGAGAGTGGCTCAGCGCGGTGACCGCAGCAGAGATGAAAGCAGTTTCGGTTCAAGCGAGGTTTATGCAGAGGGCACAGAGGACTAGAATGCGGAGGAAGTGCCTCGGTTGCTTCTGTTGTGCCGATTCCAAGCTGTGCAAGAAGGTTCTGGCGACAATAAAGAGCATCCGTGAGCTTAGAGAACGTTCTGAAGATATCATAAAAACAGATGGGGGGTCCGTTCAACGGACTTGTAGTGAGATACCGATGAAGACAGTGGTGGGGATCACTGCGATGATGGAACGGGTTTTGGAAATTCTCGGTGAAGATGAAGAAAGTGGAATCACCGGGGTATATGGTCCCAGTGGGGTTGGGAAGACAACGTTAATGCAGAGCATTAACAACGAGTTGATCACAAGAGGTCATCAGTATGATATACTGATCTGGGTTACAATGTCCAGAGAATTCAGTGAGTGTACAATTCAGCAAGCAGTTGGAGCATGGTTGGGTTTATCTTGGGACGAAAAGGAGACGGGGGAAAGTAGAGCTTTGAAGATATACAGAGCTTTGAAACAAAAGCGGTTTTTGTTGTTGCTAGATGATGTCTGGGAAGAGATAGACTTGGAGAAGACCGGGGTTCCTCGTCCTGACAGGGAAAACAAATGCAAGGTGATGTTCACAACACGGTCTATGGCATTGTGCAGCAATATGGGTGCGGGAAACAAGCTGAGAGTGGAGTTTCTGGGGAAGCAACACGCGTGGGAACTCTTCTGTGATAAAGTTGGAAGAAAAGATATCTTGGAAACACCATCGATCCGTCAGCTTGCTGAGATTATAGTGAGTAAATGCGGTGGACTGCCACTCGCGTTGATCACTTTAGGAGGAGCCATGGCTCACAGAGAGACCGAAGAAGAGTGGATCCACGCTAGTGAAGTTTTGAACAGCTTCCCAGCAGAATTAAAGGGTATGAACTATGTGTTTGCCCTTTTAAAATTCAGCTACGATAACCTCGAGAGTGATCTGCTTCGAACTTGTTTCTTGTACTGCGCTTTATTCCCAGAAGAACATTCTATTGAGATTGAACAGCTTGTTGAGTACTGGGTTGGAGAAGGGTTTCTCATCAGCTCCAATGGCGTTAACACTCTATACCAGGGATATTTTCTGATCGGAGATCTGAAAGCCGCATGTTTGTTAGAAACCGGGGACGAGAAAAGACAGGTAAAGATGCATAATGTGGTCAGAAGCTTTGCACTTTGGGTGGCATCTGAACAGGGGACTTATAAAGAGCTGATTCTCGTAGAGCCTAGCAAGGGACTTACTGAAGCTCCTAAAACAGAAAGCTGGCGACAAGCGTTGGTGATTTCATTGTTGGATAACAAAATCCAGACATTGCCTGAAAAACCCAAATGCCCGAGCCTGACAACACTGATGCTTCAACAGAACGGCTCTTTGAAGAGAATCCCAACAGATTTTTTCATGCATATGCCTGTTCTCAGGGTCCTAGACTTGTCCTTCACAAGTATCACTGAGATTCCAACGTCTATTAAGTATTTGGTGGAGTTATATCATCTTGCTATGTCAGGAACTAAGATAAGTGTATTGCCCGAGGAACTTAGGAATCTTAAAAAGCTGAAGCATCTGAACCTACAAAGAACTCAGTTTCTCCAGACGATCCCACGAGATGCCATTTGTTGGCTGAGCAAGCTAGAGGTTCTGAACTTGTACTACAGTTACGCTGGTTGGGAGCTGCAGAGCAATGGAGAAGATGAAGTAGAAGAACTCGGGTTTGCTGACTTGGAACGTTTAGAAAACCTCACCACAATCGGTATCACTGTTCTCTCACTGGAGACCCTGAATACCTTCTACGAGTTTGGCACCTTGCACAAACGTATACAACAACTGCATGTTGAAGAGTGTAGTGGTCTCATACACTTCAATCTACTATCACTCACTAACCATGGTAGGAACCTCAGAAGACTTAGCATTAAGAGTTGCAACGACTTGGAGTATCTGATCACACCCATAGATGTTGAAACTGGTTGGCTTCCAAGTCTAGAGGTTCTGACGTTACACAGCCTCCACAAATTAAGCAGAGTTTGGGGAAATTCTGTAAGCCAAGAGTGTCTGCGGAATATCCGCTGCATTAACATTTCACATTGCCACAAGCTGAAGAACATCTCATGGGTTCAACAGCTCCTAAAGCTAGAGGTAATTAACCTTTTCGACTGTAAAGAGCTAGAGGAGCTGATAAGTGATCACGAAAGTTCAATTGTTGAAGATTCAGCATTGTTCCCAAGCCTGAAGACTTTGTCAATTAGGGATCTCCCAGAATTAAGCAGCATCCTTCCATCTCGATTTTCTTTCCGAAAACTAGAAACTTTAGTCATCACAAATTGCCCCAAAGTGAAGAAACTGCCATTTCAGGAAAGGGTCCAGACTTACCAACAGTTCACTGTGATAAGAAATGGTGGGATGCACTGGAAGAGGAACAACCAAACAAAGAGTCTTGTTGCTTACCACACTTTGTTCCAAATTGATATGAGAGCTAGGAGCACTCTATGCGTATAAGCATCTGTCAATATGTATTTGAAAACAAATTTGCAAGAGAAATATTAAAAGTTCGACTGAATTTACCAACCTGTCAGCTGTATGGCCGTTCCTCTGCTACTCGTAACCTGTCACTCTAAAAAAAGAAGTGAACAGAACAAAGCAGCTCAAGATGCTGACTCTTACGAAATTATGAGCACATATATGTAATTATAGTTACACGAAAACACTGTCGTCAAAATGTTACCAATTCCCAAGTGAGTGTTCACAGTATCATATCTCGCTGTTAAGGAGAGCAACTAGAACACATGTAAGGAAAGTGACTGGAACACATAAACGTGAAGCAAGTCGTGTCGAGCTTACCAATTTCCCAGTGAGGGTTCATCCTAGCATATCCTGAAGCTCCTGTCAGGTTCTTATTTTCTCTGCCAATGGGAATCACAGCTAGCGTTTCCAGTCATCACATAACGGCGACATCATGCTCAAAGAATAACATCGAAGAGCTGATACAATGATATAGCTTCGCCTGTAGGGAATGTGCCGATGTGTTATGCTATCCCTTTATTTCTTAGCAAGGCCAAAGTCGATGGTGTATACCTTAGAGAAGGAATAAACTTAGATCAATCAAAATGATGTCTTCAAGAGTAAAATTAGACCAAAAGGATATTATAGTTAGGACATACGAACGAGAAACCTAGTTGGCTTCTTGACTCGCCTTCCAAGGCTAATGAGGAAATTTTCTGCCTTTAGATCTTGGTGAAGGAATGGAGAAACTGAACACAATTGATCGTAACACAAAGCCAAAGGAAGAAATAAGTCAATCTTTACTGAGACATAGACAATTAAAATGAAAGTAAGGCGTCCCATGCAGACAAAGAGGTTTCCGATTTGATCCGCAAGCATCAGGGCGGACTTCAAGTAAAGTTTCCTGATATAGAAGTAGAACAGATCTTTAAGACTCCGACGAGTGGATCCACCACCAATACATTCTAGCCCCCTCAAAGACCAAACCATTTAACATTAGGAACAACAGCTACCAAAGATGAAGGCCAAAAAAAAAGGTCACAAGAAATACAGAAATACAGAGGATCAGAAGAAATATACATCTTTTAGAACAGAAGAATCAGCACTTCCTTCCTGCAGAATTCTGAAGGACATCGATTCATAGAGCAGATGTGGATGCTTTGTGTTCCCATTTTCATGGAAAAATCAAAAACAAAGAGATTCAATCTCACGTCATAACAATGCTACTAATACTCAATAAAGGCTAGAATGTTAGCATCATCTGGACACATGAAATGAATCAAAAGGATCAACATTGATCGAATTCAAGCAACTCAATTAAAGTCTTAATCAATATCCAAATCCAAGAAATGCAAATGGAGAGAGTGACTAACCGAGATATTTCTCCCCGAACAATCTCAAACCAAAACACAGATTCAAAAAAAAGGGAACAAGGAATAAAAACGGAGACTTTCCACCATACGCCTGAAAACCCAATAATGATCTTCATCTTCATCCTCTTGATCTGGACAAAAGAATCCATTTTAATGGTATGTCTTTTCTCTGATAAAACGAAGAAGATGAACAGAGCTTTGATTCCGGTTCATTTTGGTTTGGTTTGGTTTTGTAAGCTGAACAATTACCTTCGGTTATTACCGGTTAAGCAGAAGCTCTTTAAAATAATAATCTCTACGCTTCAGTTCTTTATCTCTCTCTCTCTCTCTCACTCACCACAACTTTTTAATACAACTCATTGACTTGGCACTCGATACCTTACTGTGCTCGTTAATGGTGATCTTGTCTTCCCTACGGATCTCAAGCGATTCGATTGATTCAAGTTTAAAATTCCTTCATTGTTTATAGAAGTTTCACCATTTTTTCTCTGTTTGAGATCTCGAAATCTGTGAATTTCTCGTTCGGTTGGTTGATGGACAACATTGTTGGATTCTCCGAATCGTATGAAATCAGCAACGCAAGCTACAGTTTCGCACCGCCACCTACGGATAACGCCGAGTCATCTATTGTTGATCCGTCGGAGCTTCTCACCGGACCGGAGCTATCAGCGTTTCAACTACTCTCCAACCATCTCGAGTCCGTGTTTGACTCGCCGGAAGCGTTCTACAGCGACGCCAAGCTGGTTCTCGCCGATGACCGGGAAATATCCTTCCACCGCTGCGTTCTCTCGGCGAGAAGCCCTTTCTTCAAGAGAGCTTTAGCCGCCGCCGAGAAAGAAAACAATTCGACAACCACGAAGCTGGAGCTTAAGAAAATCGCTGTGGATTACGAAGTCGGATTCGATTCGGTGGTGTCTGTTTTGGCTTACGTTTACAGCGGCAGAGTGAGGCCGCCGCCGAAGGGAATCTCCGATTGCGCAGACGAGAATTGCTGCCACGTGGCCTGCCGTCCGGCGGTGGATTTCATGTTGGAGGTTCTCTATTTGGCCTTCGTCTTCGAGATTCCGGAGCTTGTTACTCTCTATCAGGTAAGATCACCATCTGCTTAAAATTGCAATTACATAGAGAAAATGGTTTAGGGTTTACTTAGAATCAATTCCATTTTCAGAGGCATTTACTGGATGTTGTAAACAACGTTATCTTAGAGGACACTTTGATCATACTCAAGGTTGCTAACATATGTATACAAGCATGTAAGAAGCTATTCGATAAATGCAGAGAGATCATTGTACAGTCCAATGTAGATTTTGTTAGTCTTAACAAGTCATTGCCGCAACACATTGTCAAGCAAATACTTAACATCCGTAAAGAGCTTGGTTTGGAGGTATCTGAACCAGAGATACATGTCTCGAAAATACATAAGGCACTTGAGGATGATGATGTTGAGCTTGTCGATCTGCTTTTGAAAGATGGCTACGCCAGTCTAGACGACGCTTGTGCTCTCCATTACGCTGTTGCATACTGTGATGTGAACACAGCAACTGGTCTCTTGAAAATGGAGCTCGCTGATGTCAACCATAGAAATCCGAGAGGCTACACGGCGCTTCATATTGCTGCAATGCGGAAGGAGCCAAACTTGATAGCATATCTATTGACGAAAGGGGCAAATGCATCAGAAACTTCTTTTGACGGTAGAACGGCTCTCTCGATCGCAAAACAAGTCACTAGGGCGGCCGAGTATAATCATATTCCAAAGCATGGCCAGTCTTCCCCCAAAGGCAGACTATGCGTGGAGATGCTAGAGCAACCAGACAAACGAGATCCACTTCATGGAGACGGTACTCCCTCTCTTGAAGTGGATGCTGATGAACTGAAGATGAAGTTGATTGACTTTGAAAATAGAGGTACTATTAACCCACTTTCTTCATTTCTTGCTTTATGTCAAAACATTTAAATAGGTTCTTCAGCACTTATCTGAATAAAATCCTGTGTGCTCTGTTAGGAAATTGAGTGGACTAATGATAAATATACTATCTATCTACTATTTAGTTCAAATGGCTCGGTATTTCTTTCCAATGGAAGCACAAGTGGCAATGGAGATCGCCGAAATGAAGGGAACATGCGAGTTTACAGTGACCAGCCTCGAGCCTGATTGTCTCACTGGTGCAATGTGGACAGAAACAGACCTAGAAAAGCAGCAGAGTAGACTAAGAGCTCTTTCTAAAACTGGTATTGATTCTCACCCGCTTCGTCTACAATTGATCATCAAAAAGGGAAACTAAATGATACGTTAAAATGGATTTGCCAATTGTAACTGAAATAGACCCTGACTGACCTTATTTCCTTTATCCTGTATCATCAGTGGAATACGGAAAACGCTTTTTCCCACGTTGTTCGGAACTGCTCGATAAGATTATGAACTGTGAGAGTTTGACTCTGCTGGCTTTCATAGAGGACGCCACTCCTGAGCAACAACTACAAAAGAGGCAAAGGTTCATGGAAATACAGGAGAGTCTGCTGGAGGCCTTTAGTAAGGACAAGGAGGAACTTGGAAAGTCGCCTCTCTCAGCTTCTTCTTCCACATCGAAATCAACAGCTAAAAAGAGGTCTAATGGTAAGCACTCTCACCGGCACTCTCACCGGCGTCGGTGAGACTATTGTTGGGGTAATATTAGTTGTACCATATATGTATATTACAATTCTTATGTTTCTTAACTGTCTCTGTCTATTGTTGGCGTCATATAGTTTTGTTCTTCACTTAGCATTCCAGCTGCAGGTGTGTGTTTATAAACAAATGCTGTAACTTTTTGAACTAGCAATATAATTTGTGTACATCAATAATAACCCACGATGCTGTTAGTGTTATCAAAGTGACAATGGTTCATCTACTGTTTAATCTTTGACATAGAATCAAAAGAATATTCAATTTGGCTTTGCCATCACAGGAGCTGAAGGTCCGCAAGAATCCAGAATCTTGGAAGCATGGCTTCTGGAACTTGTGTTAAATGCTCATTTTATCTGTTATCTTTCTCATTTTATAAATGTACGATCTTCGGGGCATCTTTAACTTTCCCTGACACAAATTACTTAGCAAAGTTTCAGGGATTGAGATCGGAGAACTCTGAGTGCGCAAGAGTTGCTGGTTATTCTGATGCATCTTGACACGCAGACTTAACTGGTTGAAGTTTTAGTGTTACCCCAACACTTGTGAATGATATGGTCTCTCGGATTCCCTTTGCAACCATGTGAGGAGGAGGAATTTTATGGGGCGCATGCTTGGAGTTGAGATCGAGAAACGAGCACAAATACCCGGATTTCTAAATTTTTTTGATAGGAGTAGCTACTTTAGCTAGCAATGGATCACACAATTTGTGATGTCTCTCTTTTTTTGAAAGCTGAAGACAAGTAGTGATAACAGTTTCACACATCCTTTCTTTGATCCCCACTGAAGTTCAGAAGCAGTACTAGCTAGGCTTCTCTCCAGAGTTTGGTGTAGGATCTGAGTTCTTTAGTCTCTCAGTGGAGCTACTGCTCTACTTAACCATTTTGCATCTCTCTTGAAAGGCACTGTTTGTTTTGGAAGAATCAGAAAAGCATTTGCAGTCTTTGATATTGAAAACTAGATAACATAATTTGAAAAAAAAACTGTATAATTTTACTTGGCTACAAGAGTATTTATAGGATACAGTGAAATGTAATTGCATTTTACATAGGATCATTGAATTTTTTTTTCCCAACCGTTGTTATTTCTTGAATTTCGGAACCAATTACAACGTCTTAAGCCGACAAAAGCGTAAAGTTTTTCCAGAGCCAACAGCTGGCGGGTTTAAAGGATACCCCGGAGCCAAACAAACACGTAATTAGAAAAACTAGACATCACAACACAAAAAAGAAATAGGAGGATAACGGAATTGATTAGAGGAGTAATGGAGCTGAGCTTCACAAACCGCGATTATTAGAGAAGATCTACGAACGACACTCATTATATTGCTCACTTACTGAAGAGCCACAAGAAACACCGCCAAGATAACATTCCAGGTCGAAGAACATAAACACCATTACTAGGTATCAATTGAAAGCTAACGATCAAAGGCTAGAAACTCTACACACCTCCTCATTGAGGATCTGGAAACATCTTACCATAAGTATCCCGTAGATCCTAGCTAGTAGGAGGAGGGCACCTCTCACTTAACCCACAAACCACGTAGACCGCACATACGACCAAAGCATGAAACGCTATTGATCAACCCCTAAAACCACTTCCTACTAATTACCCGGTTACTACCAAAAACACTGAAGCCATTAAAGAAAACACTAGATAACTGAGACCTTTATGAAACCTGAAAACATAGCAGAGAAACCAGGAAAGAGGACTGACTAAACACCATGAGCCACCCAACAATAACTGGAGAGATGAGATCCCACCGGAACCACAAAACCGGAGACGACAAGCTTTCACCGAGAGCTTTACACTCAACCTAAATGAGACCTTAAACTGCCTATAACCTCAAAGATGCCCAATCAACCAGTCCAAAACTGATTTCTGACCAAACCCTAACACCTCCGGAAGATAAATCAACAAGACTCGGAAACCTGCAGAACTGATGGAGGTTCGTCCGTCG
This sequence comes from Anastatica hierochuntica, assembly GCA_900406275.1. Classification (NCBI taxonomy): domain Eukaryota; kingdom Viridiplantae; phylum Streptophyta; class Magnoliopsida; order Brassicales; family Brassicaceae; genus Anastatica; species Anastatica hierochuntica. Next base: position 6,423 of record OVAN01010574.1, on the reverse strand, counting down.
AACTCCGCCCCCTTACCCTAACGCTTTTCGACCACGAAATCTTTAAAAGCAAGGGATTGAACTCTAGAATCACAAGGCCTAGGTACCACAACCAGCAAATTTATCCCAAAAGCAACAAACAGAAAGCCGGGAAAGACCACAAATCGACGACAGCTCAGGGGAAAACGCCGGCCGTCGGTTTCAACTTACCATTTTAGGGTTTTGTCAAATAGAGGAACGCCGCTAGAGAGGGAATGTTTATAGGGTCATTGAAATATGGTGGAAAAAATAATAATTTCCAAATAACTTATGAGATGGTTACTTTGGCAGTTGCTTAGGTTTTGTTAAATTAGTTGTCAGAGGGAAGGAGGTTGTACTTGTAGCTTCCTTTCTTTGCTTTCGAAGCTTCTTATCTCACTTTCTTCAAGCCTATTCTTCGTCTCTAAATCCTCACACACACAAGAAAATGAGAAACGACATGGAGGACAACTTCAGCCTCACCGATCTTGCTTCGGATCTTCATGGTTATTAACTCTTTCTTCTTTCAGCTCTTATGGATAAGGATCGAGCTCACCTTGTCAACGCTCTTAAGGTGACTTGCGAAGGAATTTGAGTTGCTTTTATAGTCACTATTTAAGAGTTTCTATCTTGTTTGTTTGATTTTAAGGTTTTTTGAATGTCGTATGTTCCTTGTTTCTTCTAGTTGAATGATAGTTTCTTTTGATGTTGTTAATCCACAGAGCAAGCTGCAAAGTCTAGCTGCAAATCATTCTGATGTGCTCGAGAATCTGATACGTTCCCAAGGCCTTTAGATGAGAAAGAAACAGTGAAGAAGATGAGAACTTGAAACATAGAAGGTGAGGAAGAGGTCAACTGCTGTTGACTGTGGACTAAGCTGAAGCTAGAGAGAGCCTCTGATTCATTTAGAGAGTTAGGTGTCTTTGTTTAAGAGTTATATAAATAACTGTGTGTGGTTTCATTTCGATTTCATGCTTGATATTTGCTTGTACTTTTGGTGATGTGCCATTAGATGGATCAATGTTGATCCTAACTTGGGGAATGTCTACATCTATGTTGATGTAGAGTCTCTTGTTATTGAGAATCTTGTAAACATATCTATCTTAATCTAAAAGGAGTTTTACAAATTGTTCCGAGTTTCTTTTTACAACAAACTGAACTCAACATCAATAGAGGTAAACTTTATCAATTGGTGCGGTGACTTGATCGATCATTTGCGATGAGTTTAACTTCAGAATCTATCTTTTCAGGTCACGATTTCCATGGATCGGTGGTGGACCTTTCAAACGGGTTCAACTATCTGAAATAGAATTTCTAAGAAAATGGTTAACAGATGGTATTCAGATAAAAATCCAATTTCCTTTTTATCTGAAACCTTGGCATAAATGTAAGTTTCAATCATCTCAGAAAACTCAACTAAAAAAAGCAAAAGACAAAGGAGAAAAAATGATTTTTGGTTTTTAACAGTTTGGAGAATGGAAACTGAACTACCGTTTGGTTTTGCCAAACAATCCAAACCAGCCATGATCAGCTCAAGAAAACTTGCAGAGAGCTTAATCGGCATCTTAAGGAGTCATCATCTAGGTTGGATCATCATTTGGAGGTCACGGAAAATAGATTGGGGAAGAATATGAAGAGTTTGATGTACACTTTGTAGCATATACAACATATTCTCCATCAGGATAAAGGAAAGGGTAAAGCGGTGGCTGATTCTTCACAAGATCATTTTTATGTAGATTCTCATACGCTGGAGGTTCATAATAGTAGATCTAATCGTGATCATGGTTTTCAGGAGGTGTTGGAAACGAGAGAACAACGCTTAAGAAAGGTTGAAAAGCAAGCTATGGATCTAAGCTATATGGGTGTGTTTCTAGAGTCGAATGTTTTTTAGAGCTGGTATCTTCTCAGATATGGAGAGATTGAGAATGGTAGCTACAAGCTTGGATGGACCTACGATGAGTTGGTTAAATAAGGAAGGGGAAACCAATCCATTTTTATCGTACAAGAAGTTTGTACAGAGAATGTTGAAGAGGTTCACTGCTACGATTAAGGAGAGTGACTCGCTTGATGTTGGGGAAGACTTGAGTGGCCAGAAAGAATAGATTCAAGAGGAAGAATTGAGTACAAAGGATAAATTGATTCAAGTCTCAGAGACATAACCGTTTCAATCAAATGGAGTTGTTGGTTCATTGGTTCCAAGACAATCGGAGAAGCAATCTCTTCAACATCTACAGGTATTGTTCCAAGTTTTTGAATCAAAGCTTGAGAGGTGACAATGAGGATTTGCAAACTGGGATAGTGAGGGAAAAAGAGTTACAGCTAACACTTTCCTTGAAATCTAGTCATCGAGATTCATTGTTAGGAGATTGAGAAATGAATATGGTACTTGGTGATCAACAAAATGTCGCAAAAAATGTTTTAAGCCCAGTCTTTGATGATTTTTATGGGAAAATGGCTGAGATTTTTGTGAACTCAACAAGTGTTCATACCAAAATGGATGCACATCAACTATTCGACAAATTGCCTCCGAAAATGAGAAGAGAGAATCCACTAAAGGTGCAGAGAAAAATTTCAAAGCCATGGGAGTTCAAGTTCAAAAATAGTTTTGGAACAAAAGAGTTGATTCAAAAACATAGACCGTTGATTGAGAAAAAAGCAGATGCGTTGGTGACATAAACATTTCAAAAGGAAGAAGAATCAAGCAGTGCAAGGAAACTAAGGACATTGAGTGCTAAGATGAAGTTAGCTGATTCGATTCATAAGGAAGAATCGATGCCAACACAAATAGAAATGAATCCAAAAGAAACAAAATCTTTTGATCTACTGGATTCAAATCTGCAGGTTGTTTATGTTCATCATAATACAATGAATCTACAACCAAAGTCACAATTTGGGTTTATCTTTGATGCTATGCAATATGATGCTGAATGGGATGATGTGAACAGAGTTTTATGGGTGTTGCTGGATTTATTTCAAGACACGAAATCACCAGAGGCAGTGGTCTAGATATGGAGATTGATGGTGTTTACCATGATTACACTAAGGTATCACTTTATGACTTGAAAACCAGACTTCGATTTCATAGTGAATGGTCTATTGCATTTGTGAGGAAATCTAGTTTACTGTCACATTATGATTTGGACTCAGATGGATTGCTTGGTCACAGAGTGAATAGATTACGACTTTTTCCTTCCTAATGAAGTGCCTGTGAGGTCTCATGAATCTATAGATTGCAATGTCTAGTCGCGTGCTCACCAAGCATTCAATAGAAAGTATTCAGGAGGGCAGAGCAAGAAGAAGCAAATGAAGTATACTAAAGGCTGAAAGTTCAAATTCAAGATCAAATATAGTGAAGCTACAAGAGATTTACGATCGGGTTTTATAAAGGTCAAAGGCCTGACTGCAATGTCTCGACATGAAAAAGGGTATTTTACTTGAAAAACAAATGGAACTATATGTTGTTACAATCACTTTCAGATTCAGAGCATGGGTGGACAATGTTATGACCACTACTAATGGTGCCACTTATTTGGATTGCTTAGGAGATGGGTCTCCTACAATGCACTCTACTTATGTGGTTTGGTTTATCAACTTGTTGGGTACAAAATTGTGGATTACAAGCGTATGGACGAATATGTTTCGTAAAAATTTGTGGTTCAAGTCCAAACGTGAAGAAGTAGGAACAAAGAGAAATTGCAATCAGGTTATGTACTTTACGTTTCTGGATGAACACATAGGTGAATGGTTCAGAGCGCCAAAACTGAATCATTGGCATTTTGGCAGGATCAAAAAATTTATGGTCTGGTCCTTTCGAGTAGACTGAGCATATGATGCAGAAGGGTAACAGAAAGCAAGAACAAGAGAGATAAGCAGAGTACACTAGTGATTAAGCAAGTTACTAAGGATCACTTTGGAGTGGGAAATAAACTTGTTTGGATGAGTTTGGACTTGCAGTACAATGCTCAGGTAATAATCTTATCTTTGAGCTTCTAAACAAACTGTAGAGAAGACTCTTCTTCGGTTTGGCACAGGTGGAGACGCTAGGAGTGACACAAGTAAATTTGAGTGATTGTCTTATTGAGATGTGGCTATGTTTTTGAAAGCACTTGCCATATCATTTCCTTCTTAAAGCTTGAAGACAAGCATTTTAAAAGATGGAAGTATTGATACGTTCCAAGGTCTTTAGATGAGAAAGAAGCAGTGAAGAAGATGAGAACGTGAAACAGAGAAGGTGAGAAAGAGGTTAACTGTTGTTGCTGTGGACTAAGCTGAAGTTGAGAGAGATTGTGTGATTCATTTAGAGATTCATGTGTCTTTGTTTAAGAGTTATATAAATAGCTGAGTGTGGTTTCATTTGGGTTTCATGCTTGATATTTGCTTGTTCTTTTGGTGATGTGCCATTAGATGGATCAATGTTGATCCTAGCTTGGGGAATGTCTACATCTGTGTCGATGTAAAGCCTCTTGTTATTGAACATCTTGTAAACAAATCTATCTTAATCTAAAAGGAGTTTTACAAATTGTTCTGGATTTTTCTTTTACAACAAACTAATCTCAACATTGATGGAGGTATACTCTATTAGAATCTTTCTCATAATGTGAGAAAACGTGTTGATGTCTTGAAGGATATACATGTTTCAGAATTAAAATCTGCATTTTTATTTTTTTTTAGAATCTATGTGTGCTATTATCCTATTGAGTGTGTATCTCTTTTTTCGTTTGTCTGTTGAGTGTGAGTGTATTCTTGCGTATTCGAATGTCAAGTTTCAAAAGTAATGTATTTTCTTTTGATTACCAGTGATTTTATATCCACATAGGGTCAACATGATGAGCTAGAGGTAAAATTCCGTGAGGAGAGAGCTGTTCTTGAAGCCAAATATCAAAAGTTGTATCAGCCTTTGTATACCTACGTAATATTTTAAAGTGGAGAAAGTCTAAAGTTTGCTAATAGATTGGGTTAATTCATCTGTTAAATCACAATCGATTAAACTAAATAAAAGAAATGAGGATATGCATATATATTTTTTTGTTTACTTATCTATATATACCTAAAAGTTCCTCATGAATTCGATTTGGCATCTTGTTATGTATAACATTATGAGATTGTGAATGGAACTAACGAAGTCGAACTGGCTCCAGAGGATACAAAGATGGACCAAGCAGACGAAAAAACTGCATAAGGTAACTTCATTAACACTATGTCTTCTCTATTGATTTGTTTTCTTAAAGATAAAGATAATTAACATCTGTAAATGGTGTTCCAATGCAGAGAAAGGATTTCCAAGTTTTTGACTTACGACGCTGAAAAATAATGGTGTTACTTCCGAGGAGGTATCCTATATGCAATTTTGATATTCATTTATATACACTCCAATCATAACCAGGGAAAATGATTGTAGCTTAATGTCCTTCATGCCAGGTCACAGAGCGTGATGAAGCTCTCAAATATCTTAAAGATATTAAGTGGTGCGAGATTGAATAGCCTAAAGGATTCAAACTTGAGCTTTTCTATGACCTGAATCCCTACTTGAAAAACACTTTCTTGACAAAGTCTTATCATATGATTGATGAAGATGAGCCGCTCCTTGAGAAGGCTAGGGGGTAACTGCTTATGCTCTCCTAGAAATGTTGTATACTTTATGTAATCATTCCGTGTTTAGAAGATTGCAGTATAATGTAGATTTTTTTTCACATATATTCTTTCCCTTACTTCAAAACAGAGATTGATTGGTATCTTGGAAAGTGTCTACCTCAGAAGGTTCTTAAGAAGAAGCCTAAGAAAGGCTCAAAAAATACCAAACCAATCACCAAATTAGAAGACTGCGAAAGCTTCTTCAACTTCTTTAGTCCTCTAGAATTCCCGGATGAAGATGAAGATATCGACAAGGAAAAAGTATGTTATCGATTTTTGTAAAAACATGTCATCTTTTAATCAATGTATTTAGGAATGTCTCCTTTTCTTTGATAAAGGTTGAGGAATTTCAAAATCTGATGGAACAAGATTATGACATTGGGTTCGTCTTTTCTGAAAATATTTTTTCATGTTCAGTTATAGGCTTTTCTTTTGCATCATGGATCTAGATGCCTTATGAGTTGCACTTCCCTTTACCATGATCTGATCATCGATAGTTCTTGCTTCTGTTGGGGTCAAAAACTGTCCCGACGAAATCGATGCCTGAAAAGGGTCTCGGAAACAATGTTCCCNGACATGGGAATCGTAAGGATATCTGAAAGCTCTGAGATTCCCATCGTTCAGACTGTCTCTTCTCGAACCGGTTTTAGAGCTTCAGAGGTAGTCGATCATGACCAATCTCCACATAGAGTCTGTTCGTCCGAAAGAAACTAAAAACAAACGAGCACCAAGGCTAGCGCCGACGGTCCTCGGATAAACTTCCACAAGACCACATGATACGTCCTCCGAAGCGAT
>OVAN01010573.1:0-15611 GCA_900406275.1 Anastatica hierochuntica | reverse complement strand
AAATGGGCTTTTACAAATTTAAAGCTTCGTACGCGGTGCCTTGCGTTTGCATAGAAAAAAGGCATCGCCAACACCTGGGGGAGAGGAAGAAATCAGAATCCAGCAAGAGAAAACGGGCGCAGGAGAACGGACACTAGACGTGGACGGATCAAGCAACGTAAGAGGGAAAAGGGTAGGCCTCGTGCTTGTGTCCCCAAGCGGAGAAGTTGCATTCAGAGCCACCTATAACGAAAGCGAGTATGAAGCCCTAATCGTCGAGCTTAGCCTAGAAAAAGATCTGGGAATTTAAAACCTGAAGGTTTACAGTGATTCCCAACTGATCATAAGCTATACGTAAGGTGATTACCATGCAAAAGATGCGAGCATGGCCCAATACCTAGCCATAACCAAAAAGCTTATTGACACATTTCAAAAGTTCGGACTTAAGAAAATCCCCAGGGAAGAAAAATCGCACGCCCACGCTCTGGCCAACCTGGCCTCGGCCCTGAGAACCACATAGCCAATCAACATCCCCTTGTTGGTACTCCAGTGGCCAGCCACTGACAAAGATGCAGAAGCACTCCAGATTTCCAACATTAAGGAAACCTAAAACTGGATGAGCCTTATTATATCCTACCTGAAGGATGATGTACTGCCAAACGTGAGAAGCGAATGCATAAGGAGCAAAAGGCAAGCAACACGGTACTGTCTGATCCTGGGGAATCTCTACAGATTATCGTTGTCCGCGACATATCTCTAGGAGACATTGACTTAGTCTCCGGGAATTACATGAAGGAAAATGTAGATCTTATTCCAGTGACAAGAGCCTCTTGCTCAGAGCTAAAAGAGCTGGATACTACCGGCCTACCATGGCCGACGACGCACTTCGATTGACCAAACATTGTGGCAAATGCTAAATTCTCCAAGCGTCCACCGATAATCTTAAGTCCATCAACTCGTCATGGCCATTCATGAAATGGGGGTATTGACATAGTTGGAAAATTCCCAAAGCCTCCAGGCCAGAAAGAATTTTTAATAGTCGTAAAAGACTACTTCTCCAAGTGAGTTTGAGCAGAAGCTATGAGCAACATCATCGAGGTCCATATCAAAAAGTTCCTCTGAAAACATGTGGTAACCCGATTAAGGGTACCCCAAGAGATCGTGACAAATAATGGCCCCAGTTCACTAATGAAACTTCAAAAAGTTTTGCAAAGACTAGGGCATAAAACTGAGTTTCGCCACACCAAGACACTCGCAATCAAACGAGCAGGTCGAATCCATAGACAAAACAGTGGTAACCCTTCCAAAGAAACGACTGGATAAAGCCAAAGGAAATTGGGTCGAAGAACTCCTCACTACAATATTGGCTTACCGAATTACAACCAAGACAACTAAAGGCGAGACACCCTGCTCTCTGGTCTTCAGATCAAATGCATTGTCCCCTGCCGAAATTAGCATCCCGACAGCCAGTACAGAAATTTCATCCCCAGAGGAAAATAAAGTGCTAATAACATTGTCCCTAGATCTCCCATATGAAAAAGGGAAGCCGAAAGGGTCAGAAATGGGCAACACCAGTAAGAAATAACTTGCAACTTTAATAAGAAAGTCCGGAGTAGAATCTTCCAGTAAGACGAATGGGTTCTGAGACGAGTCTCTGATAACACTAGGGACAAGGCAGCTGGCAAACTAGCGCCTGACAGGGAAGGACCATACCAAATCACTAAAGTAAGAGGCTCAGGGGCATACAAGTTACAAGACATGTACGGAAAAGTACAGGCAAACAGCTGAAACGCATTACACCTAAAGTCTTACTTTTTCTAAAAGAAAGCCCCTGACCCGAACGATCTCTTCACCAAGATAGGTTTTCTAATTTTTGTTTTTTCAAGTTTTTTCTCCTTACGCTTAATAATTTGTCATCTCCTTGCGGCCACGGACGAATTTTTCAATAAAATAATTATTCCCATCAAAGGAAATCAAAAAAAGCAAGGGGCAAATAAGTTGAACAACTATCTCTCGCAATAGGAATAGTAAAACAACATACCCAACGCTAAGAGCCCCATTTAAACAAGGGAAAATACCAAAAAGAGAGTCGGGAAAGATTGCCCACTTCCCCTAAACAGAGAAATGGACACAAAAGCGTTGAGTGCTGAGCAGAAGGCAAAGTGCTTACCCCTGTTCATCGGGTTAGACATTTAACAAAATGGTATAACCTGAGCAAGGAGCAAGTCATACGTGCTTATCCATACATGGGAAGCAGCAGAGAAAGCTGCCGAACTGCCTCCTTTATTCTAAAAATGGAGAATCACGACAGTATAACCTAAAGACTGACAGTGGCTAGCTGCAGAAAGCAGAGTTCAACAAAAATAGACAGTGGCCACCCAAGGGTGACAGAATGCTACCGAAACCTTAAAAATTATTGTTCAAAGACAAGAATAAATGGCTCAAAAAAGGGGGAAATTGGTATGAACTCCAACAACATGATTCCAAGTCCCTCCAAAAAGCTTGTAGATATATTCTTAAGCAAGGGGGCAGAGACTAATCAAAAGCTAGAGGCTAAACAAAAGCAAGAGGCTTATCAAAAGCCCAAGGCCAGACAATGGTAATCCTAGAAAGCCAGAGGCTGAATAACAACAAGAGGTCAAAGGATCTATAGGATAATCCAAAAATCCTAGCAAGAGGCTTACATAAGCATATAGCTAAATAGGACTTTGAAACCAAAGACATTCATAAAAGCCACAAAGGGCTGACAGTTAAATTCTGAAAATAAAAACTCCGAAGGGAAACAAAATACCAAGGCCTAAAAGGCCAAACGAGTTCTACAAAATCCCACAAGGGGCATAACTAATGCCACACAGGGGCTGAAACAAAAAGATCATAATAAAACGTTTCAAGGGGAATAACATAAAAGTAAATTTGGAGAGGCATCCGAGTTCAGTCGATTGGGTCCAGAGAAGGAGACTTCTCGACATCGGTGTTAGCATCGGCTAGGTTTGAGGTGTCTCGGGCACACCGAATGACATGCTCATAACCGACTTATAGTTGTTAAAGTCCTCTTGCACGTTCTAAGAGTATGTGTTTCTTTTAAGCCAATCCCTTACCATGTCTCAGTGTCCTATGATCTTTGCGCCATTAATCGTCATGACCTTCTCTTCACTGAAAACCCTGACTCTTGCCGTGAGCTCTTTAACCTACATCTCTATAATAGCTTTCTCCACAATCAGTGTCGAGGTACAGTCGGATTCCTTCTGATTCATGGACTCCAACCCCCTGGCCAGGTCTTTCATCTTCCTCAGCTCTCTCTCCAGGCCAGCCGACTTATCATTCTACGCCTTAAGCCTTAGGATGTGGTCCTCCACCATGACTCTCCCTGCTTCGGCTGCTTCCCTAGCCACCTTTTCCTCAGCATGGTGGAGGAAGGCGGTCATATGGTATATACAAAGGTAAGGAGTAAGATCAAATAAAAAATGATGGCAAAGCATGTAGCAGAACGAAAAGATAAAACGTAGACGCTTACCTCCAACACCTTCCTCTTAAGAATTGAGAGCATCCCAACGGATTCAGAATGATTATAAGAGACGTCCACCGGAGGGAACACCTGGACCTTCAGTTTCTCAGGGGAATCATCTAGGTCAGAAGGAGAGAAAGACGAGGACCTCGTGCTTGCACCCTTATGCTTCTTGGCCTGAGAAGAAAGAACAGTGGATTTGTGTTGCGACTTCCTCTTGGTGCCTGTTGCATAAGTCTCCAGGATCTCCACATCCTCAAAGGTTGACGCCTTGCCTCTGGAGCCGATCTTTTCTGCTCTTGTTGCCTTAGCTCTCTTGAATCCTCCATTGCCTTTGATGGCGACCCTGCCAAACTTACTGCAGCAGAAAAATACATACTCAACCATAGAGCTAACAACAAAAGGAAATAAGGAAAAAGAATAAATCAGATCCGAGACGCTGCTTTCATTTTAAGTGTTTAGACTCAGTAAGAAGGTGGTGCTCCTTGCCTCAACTGGAAGCTTAAGAACATGCTTTACTTTCCTATTTCCTCTTTCCTCTTTCAACTTTATCACCTGAGACCACTACAAAAAAACAAGAGAGTGGTTAGATTCAAGAATGGAAGAAAAAAACCAAAAGAAGCGGCTCATCCTAGACGTACTAGGGTCTAGCCCTACTTTCATGAAGACAAACCACTAGGCCTAGGGTTTGCATAAGGTAGATCCTCTCTTATCTCCCCTATGTAGCTCCTTGACGATCAGAGCACTAGCCCTAGTTTGGAAGTAATATCTTCCCTTACTAGGAGCAACATGAGAGAAGTAATAAGAGTATAGCAGCTCGTCGATGCCAACGTCACCACAATGGAAGTCATTAAGCACCTGTATAGCAGTTAATATCCTCCATGAAGGGGGGTTCACCTGTGAGGGGCAGATTCCAAAGTGGTTGGCCACTGTGACCAAGATAGCCGAGAGGTTCGCCTTCACCCTAGTCTCTAGATAGCCTTCCTACACGACTATCTCATCACTAAGGTAGGAGGAAGCCAACTCATCGTCTCTCGAGGCCCTGAGGACCATTTCTTCAAGTAGAGAATACTACTACCTCAAATCCCTTAGGTCATCCCCCTGATCGTAGAGTGGAGAACAATCCTAATGAAACGAGGAGCAGGGGAAGAGCTGACGGGGATCGGTGCATGACCCATGTCCTGCATGCTTCCCGATGATTCATCTGATTCATAAGAGAGCACTTCTCGTAGAAGGCGTCTCCTTTGAACCATAGCCTTAACAAAAGAAGAGGCCACATGACAAAAAATCATCCATGTGGCTCGCCACTTAACTGATATGAGCTCTGATCTCAGATGAGGACTTAAAAGAAAGGCTCATAAATATCTATGAAATTGTAGAACTCTAACAAAATCTATGAATTCCTAAGCTAAAAACCAAAAAGAGAAGGAGCCGGACTATACCTGGATTATTGAGTCTCTAGGAGCGAAGGCAATGAGAAAAATTGCGGATGAAAGGCTGGAGAGAAGAGAAATCGCAAGGAGGAGCTGAAGAAAAATGTTTATGAAAGAAAATAAAATGGGAGAAAATGGTTAAGTATCGAGAGAGAAGAAGGAGGAAAAGGAAAATATTCCACGCGGCATGATTAGGCGCAGATCTCAGGATATCTTAATTCCTTTTTCAAAATCTCTCAAATCACATCAAACGGTCATAATTACTTAGCTGTTAGCAAGGAAATGTCATAAGGTTCCCAAAGAATTCTCGATTCAAAACCCAGACGACGCGAGCGCCAAGCCATAAGTCAAAAAACCTAGATGAAGTTCTAAGAACCCATGGGTAAAGGGAAATGTCGTTATATCCTGCCAAAATACAAGGGGAACAATTTCTTCTCCAGCTTTGGATCGAATATGGGCAATAAGGGGCAAACTGTTGGGAGTCTTTTGGACCTTGAGAAATCTCCAGGGTCCAGAAAAAGTATGGCAAGCGTAAGCAAGAAGTAGAGGAATGCTGATAAAAACAGGAAGTTGGACGACTATTCCACTCGGGAAAAGCAAATCTTAAGAGAAAAGGAAATATGCCTTATATCGAAGGATACACACGATTTTCCTAATTCGAAGAGGATAGTCATCGCCAATGCACTATAAATACTAGACCTAAGGGTTCAAATAATGTATTCACAAAAAACACTAGAGACTAAACATTAGGTTAAGAAAAAGTCAATCTTTGTAAGGGTTCTAGACACCCAAATCGCATTGTATTTTGCTTCTCTTGATAAAAAAAATGTCTTTCTCTATTCTCACTATAAGAAAACAGAGGCATTGCAAGGAACCTTTTTCTTGCAGATTCCTCGCATAAGAAGATTTTCGAGGCAACTGCGAGGAAGAAATCCGAATCACGATACAATGGTCGCAAACCGGAATTCCTCGTAGTTTCCTCGCAAATTTGCGAGAGAAGCGTTATGTCGCTTCGTCCTCGCAAATTTGAAACCAAACTGCGAGTAATATTTTTGCGAGACAATTGCGACTCAAGGTACAGACGCAAATTATGCGATGAATTTTCGAGGACCTCTCCATCACAAAACATTTGCTATTAATTTGCGAGAGATGCTCGCAAATTCCTAGCAAATTAATTGCTAAGAATTTGAGAGAGATCCTAGCAAATTCTTCGCATATATATTATTTATTTTCTTTAAAATTTAATAATTAAATATTAAATTTGAAGTAAAATAAAATTTAATATAAACTACAATAAAAATTATAATTAAAACTAAAATAAATAATTTTAAAATATTTTACAAAAATTAAAGGAAAAAACAACTAAATCTAGTGCTGCTCTGGCTGCTGGTTCTGCTGCTGCTGTTACTGGCTGTCACGCTCCTCTTCAAGCTGTTTTTGCGCCGTATAGAATTGTGCGAAGCCCGAGTTGTTTACCACCATATAATCGAAAAGAAGGGAATGAGAGTTAACCCTATGTTGAAGAAGGTTAACTTTGTCTAAGTCTCTACCAACGCTTGCTCAACCCTCTGGACCTTCACCTCAAGCTCGGTTGGGTTGACGCGGGGACGCTGAACACCAGACACAGAAGAATAAGCCTCGGACTGCAGAGAACCCACGCAAAAAAAACCCGGCCTTTCGACTAGGAACGACCTATAATGTAAAGTAATAAACATTAATATTCAATGTATAAAAATAAATTAATCATAAGAATTCTGTATTAAAAATATAGGACTACTAACCTCAGCGAAAATTATGTTCTTCTTGAACTGTGATAGGCCTCCGGACTGGACCAAGCTATTCGGGTTCTCTATCAATTGCTCAATCTCGACCACATCGATCCTAGTGTTGACCTCGTGGAAGAGTCGCTCAGACTTCTCATCCACGAAAGTCCAGTCCAACCGCCTCTTCGTCTGTTCTAGCACTGCTAGAAGATCGACAGTGTCAGACTGTGTAGCCGTAGTCTTATTTAAAAATATAGTTCATTTTCATTATATAAGTAAACTAATAATCTTAATTAAAACTACTAATTTAATTAATTATTTAAAGAAATTAAAAAACAAAAGTTACAATTTTTCGGGCCTTGGCCCTGAAGGAGTGTTGGCCGACATGGTGGGTTTCGTCGTTCACCTGTGTTCCCGGATTCTTCCGAGCCGAGACACACTGCTTGCTCTTCGCCTTGTGGGACCCCCTTCCCAGTGCGTGACTAAACCGACCCAAACGTCGGGGTCCATCCAGATCGGTTTCCAGTCCCGGTCTTCCTTCCACTTCTTCTTCCAGCGACTGACACGGTCCGAGAGGCTCGTTTTGAATTTAGTCTTAAACCTAAAGCACACCCGTTCGTTGTGTGCCAAGTCTCATTTGTTTGTTTGCTGCCAAAAAATGAAATAATAAATAATATAAAATAAATTGAAAAAACATTAGAAAAATTTTAAAACTTACGGCGAACGCCTCGAACTAACAGTCGATAGTCTCTCGTGGAGTCTTCGTCTAGCTGGTGTATGGTGCAGAGTAATGGCGCTGGAAGATCTTGGTGATGGACTGAGCAACAAAACCATCTTCGTCGAACCTGAAAAAAAGAATAAAGAATTGATTAGTTAAAAAACTAAATACTTGATACTAGTATAAAAAGTAAAATTTTTAATAATACCAAACTGTCCCTGCAGGTCGGTATGGGTGTAAAAACGACAAAGGCGACTGACCCGGACTACGAAGTAGATCCTGGAGAGTCATCCCAGGTGGTCATGCTGGCTGTGCCGCCATAGACCCCGCAACCGTTGCCGGTGGCTGCTGAGATGGTGTCATGTCCGGAAATGACGGTGGCCAAGTTTACAATTAATAAACCTAATGCCCTACTTTTAATCCCGCAAGAGAACGGGATCAATCGTAGTACTTTAGGGTCGTCCAAGGATTTAGAGGCTGGACTAGTAGAACCTAAGCAAAGAGAATACAGTAAGAGTCATAGTCTAGGTGGCGATTTAGTAGGGATTGTCACAGGTCTCCACAAAATATAATGGTAATCAAGGCCAAACATGGTGAAAACTCACAAAAGAAAGCAATAAGAAAGCTAGCAAGAAAGTAAAGCAAGAAAGGAGTAAACTAGGATCTAATCAAATAAAAATATAGGATCTTGAGACAATGGTTATGGGTTCGGGTTCAATCTAGAGATGTGATTGACTTTGGTAAGGCTTTATTAGAGGATCGAAGCTATTCCTAGACCAAGGATCCCTCTATTATCGATCAGCCCATTCTCGTGACGGAGATTTATTCACCTATACACATTACAAGGCTCAACTCTCATTTGTTGCCTATCTAAACATGTATGTGATAGTGTTTCTCAAGCCCTTCTAGCCATCTATCACCTAGGTAAAATTCACTCTCATGGGCCTAAGTGAAAGACATAGATCTAGTTCTCTATGGCAATTCATCGAACACTTTCTAGGCGTCAATGAGCAAGCAAATAACTATAAAGATCTAAACAAAATCTAGGAGGAATCTATGCAAAGATCTAGCCTAACTATCCATCACAACCCTAGATCTAACCCTATCCTACCATATCTCAAGATACAAGATGGATCTACTCATTAAGAGTCATAGAAATCCAAAGAAAAGAGATGGGTCTTTGAGCTCCCATGGTCTTAGAAGAATAGATCTAGAGAAAGAGATGAAGGAGAAAATATCCAAATCACTCAACAAATAAAGAGTTATTACAAAGTTGTTAGATCTCAAAACGAAAGAAAAGATAAGTGTTTTTAATTATAAGTTGTGATCTCTTTGTTCTTGGTACATAAGAGGCTATATATACTAAGGGAAGTAGAGAGGAAGCCCTAAAAAGGGTCTTTTTCACGTCAAGGTTGCCTGGCATCGACCTAAGGGAGGCTGGCTTTGAGCTCTAGGTCGATGCTAGGTCACGTTGGGAAGCTGCTCTGTCAAGGGAGGCCAACATCGACCCAAGGTAGGCCAACATCAACCTCTGGGTCGATGACAGGGTCCCTTGGAAGCTTCTTGTGTCTTCTTTCTCCTCTTTGATGCCTTGTTTGATCCCAACTTCTTCCATAGTGTTTAGCTCCTTTTGTCCTTGGTTTTTAGCTCCATTTCCACCTTAGATTCACCTCTAGAGCCTCCATGAATCCATCTTGAAATTGCACCTACAAATGCAAAGAAAATGGTATGCATATGCAATATGCCCATAAACTAGACTCTAGACTTAAACTAATGCATTCTATGACTCGTATGCAATATTTACAACTTAAATATGGATGAAACTAAGCTAAAATACATCAAAATATTCATGAAAATATGTACACATCAACACCCCCGGACTTGCCCTTTGCTTGTCCTCAAGCAAACAACAAAGACCAAACCCGGAAATGAGGTTTGCAACTGGGAACTCAAAACCAAGATAAGAAAAGTAATGCCATATGCCCAATGCTCTCAAAACAAGTAAAATGGTGCAAAGCTTATCCAAGAGCGCAAGTACTTCTCCATGATCATCACAAAACCAACTCTTAGAATCTAAGCTAAGCATCCATAAACTATCCTATCGCCAATTCCTTTTACATTCAATTAAGCTTAGGCGTGAGTTCTTTACCTATGGGCAATGCATCTTATCCGTTCGGTTTGTCATTCAAAAAAGGGTTTTAATGTAAAGAAGTGTGAAAAAGAGGGTTCTCTTGATTTAAAATGGTTTCTCTCAAACAAAGTAGTGCAAGACAATAGGAAAAAGCAAGGTGGTAGCCGAAAAATTTACGCATACAAAGCATTTACTTCCTCGAATTGTTCCCACCCAATTGCTTCCTAAGGACGTAGAAACTTACTTGATATGCTACCTGGTATGGGTGATTTTGGTCGTTCTTTGTAGCACTACGGAAGCTGGAGGTCAATGAATGTTTCACAAAGGTTTTAGGATGTTTGAACTGAGCTTTAAGATCAAAAGATGGCAAAGAATTGCTTGTGTATTGATTTGTGGCTTAGGATTTTCGTGCGTACACGTTTTATCTTTGAACTTGGTATTTATACATGAGTTTCATGATTATCCCTCCAAGAATTGGATATATCATGATTATCTATAGAATATATGCATCTTTATGTAGATTACATGTCATTATCTATTAATTTAATTTAGCCGGAAGCTGGTGGTCGGCTGGCTTCCGGCTATGCTTGGTCATCTGAGTTTCAGCTCTGGGACGTCATCTGGCTTCCTGCTTCTGGGCATTCCCCTACTTTGAGGTCTTACTCCTGTACTCCATCTAAGTCTGGGGGAATTCCAATGACCAAAATTACTCCCAACAGTTTGCCCCTTATTGCGTAGGTTCGATCTGAAGTTGAGGAATAACATGTCTTCCAGGTGGCTTAGGCAGGAAGCCAGTAGTCGCTTGACCTTTTTAGCTTTGACTTACGCCGCCTCTGCTTTCCGTAAGTGTTTGCTTCCTTTTGGTTCAATTTGTATCAGATAATGAACATTGTTGTGACGGGAGGTTACGTCTGGCCCTTTGTCGTCTAGCCTCGGGGCTTCGACTTTTGAACTTTCGCGAACCGCTTGCAGCTTTCAAGGAGGATTATCTTGTTTGAAAAAATCCCAGCTGTTTGACTTGGTGAAGAGGGAAGCTTGTAGCCGTTAGCGAATAGATTTGAAGAGGGAGAACATAGCTGTTACTCTTCTCGCGAGATTCGCGCCAATGGTTAGACGCGTGCGACTCATTTTGATTTCTCCTCTTTCTTTTAAACCTTGTCTTCTTTCTTCTTTGGCAGTTTCGCCTCATCTTCTTTATCTTACTAGAATTCTTGCTTCATCTTCTTGCTTTTCTTACCAAAAATCTTGCTTCCGGAATCCCTTTTCAAGCTTTTGATCCGTGATTCTAAGGTTAGGTCGTCTTCTTCCTTTTTCTTTTCGCTTCTTTTAGGGTAGATTTCAGGAGTTGGATTTTAGGATTTCAAATCAGCCTTAACTTTTAGGTCTTTCTTGCCCCGATCAGCTTTTAGATCCAAGATCGGAACTTTTTCTTGAATCCAGGCATGACCAGCTTCGGCGATGAGGTTTCTTTGGTGGCCTCATCCTCCATCAGGGCCCGTGTTTGGAGGAGGTGTTTAATTAGGACTAGCCCATCTCCTGAGGCTGGTCTTCCGAGGACACGGAGATCCCTGAGGCCAACCCGTTGCCGTTGCGCACAACCGCGGGTCCGAACCTTATGAAGGTTGTCCCTTTCTCAAACGTGAACTCTGAGCTTTTGGAGGAATGGAGGCAGAAGTACTCCATTGGGGCAGACATTCACTTTAGGCTGCCTGAGAAGGGTGAAAGGGCTTCTGAATGCCCAGGAGACAAAATAGCCATCTATGAAGGCTATTTTGAGGCTGGAGTCAGGGGTACAATGCCTGCCATGGTGAGGAAGGTCTCAGAGCACTTCAATATTTGTCCTTCCTAGCTGAAACCGCCAACTTGGAGGATTCTCACTGCCATCCAAGTCCTAAACGAGTTCCACGGACTGGATCTCGGCATTGACGAGCTCCTTTACTCCTACTACTTCCCTCACGTTCTTTTGGGTGAAGGTAGGTATTACTTCCAGCCTAGCGCTGGTGCTCCCTTGGTGTTGGAGCTAGAGAGGGAGGAAAGCAAAGGGGTGACCTTCACGAAGCACTGGGCCCAGAAGTTTGTCTTTCTGATAGTCGGGACTTCCCCTGGGTTCTCTATTCTTTGGATATTCACTGGTGGGCTTAGGATGTTTTTGTTTCTTGTGCTCCCACTTGGATCACTAATTTTTTTGACACTTGGTTTTTTTGTAGAAGCGTCTACAGAGAAGTCGGAAGAGAGCAAGGAGAAGGTGAAAGAAGCTTTGAAGATCCATGCTGAGGAAAGGAGCATTCCATTTTTGTTGAGTGAAGAAGCGCTGAACCATAGCAGCGTGAGAGGTTTGCTCCTTGTCTCTTACTTCTTTTGTCTGCTTGCTTTCTGGCTAGCTCATAGACTGATTTTTTGTCTTGCAGGAAATATGTTGGGATCCAGGTCCAAGGCGCTGGAGGACTTTAAGAGGGCTCAGATGGAAAGAAAGCAAAAGTTGGCGTCTGGGACCAAGGCTCCGGAGGTGGTAGAGATCTCAGAATCTCCTTCGACTGGGTCCAAGAGGAAAGCGACCCAGAAGGCTAACACCTCTAGCAAGAAGCAGAGCAGCCTTCCTCCTCTATCGGCGATCTTGCTGGCGCCCTGGAGCACTTGTAGGGATCTGTCTTACCTGCTCTTCCTTCAGACCCTCCTATGTTTGGTGATCAAGGCATCTTCGACCAGGTCTAAAAGGGGCTGATCAAGGTAGTTGGCCTGCCTCTGGCATTTGACTACTATTTGTCTATCTCCCTTTATTTTGGCTAACTTCTTTCTTTTGTTGCTCAGCTTGCGCGTTCTCTCTTCCATGCCAAGGACTAGGTCGCCACTGAGGTGATCGCTGCAAGGAAGTCTCAGGTGGAGGATTGCCTCGCCAAGCTAAAGGTAGAGAAAGATAGGTCTGCTAGCTTAGAGAAGGAGCTGAAGGAGATGAAAGACTTGCTCCGAGGGCTGGAGTCCGAGAAGGAGAAGGCGGCGAAGAAGGTCCTCAGCTTGACTGAGGAGAAGATGAAGTTGGAGGAGGAACTTGGAAACCTGGACACCCAGGTGGCCACTTTTACGGATGAGATGTCCATGGCCGTCAATGGTGCCAGGATCATGGGGCGCTAGGAAATGGTTCGGGACTACCTCAAGGGTGAGGCCAAGTCTTGGAACTTGCAGGAGGAGTTTGAGAATTATATGCTGGTGGCGATTGCGGAGGCAGAGGAGAATTGCCTCGAAGCTCCCACCTTTGAAGATGAAGCGGCGATTCCTCCTGCCTTGGCTTCTACTCCTCCAGCAGCCTTTGAGCCACACGTCGAGAAGTTTGCCTCTCCTGACCCTCCAGCTGCCTAGCCTTCAGACCCAAGATTAAGAAGCAGGTTGTTTTCCCCTTGTCGGATTTTATTTTATTTTTGTTGACGGCGTGCCCCTGCGTGAGTTTACTCTTGCCCCTTGTGGGCATTGTAATGACTCTTATGGCCTTCTTGGCCTTGTTTCGCTTTGCCCTCTGGGGCTTAAAACTTATCTTCTGGCCCTTTGTGGCTTTTTATGAATATTTCTTCTGGATTTCTATTGCTTTTCACCTTCATGATCTTTTCACTTAGACTTAGAGATGATGCTTTTGCAGGCTTTTTATCATTAGCACCCTGACCGACTGGCTTCTGGCCATTGGCTTCTAGCATCTTTGCCTAGGGCGGCTGGCTTCTAGCTTTGGGCTTTTAGCCTCTTTTCCTTGGGCGACTGGCTTGTAGCTTTATGCTTTTAGCCTCTTTGGCTTGGGCGGCTAGCTTCTAGCTTTGGGCTTTTAGCCTTTTTGCCTTGAGCGGCTGGCTTCTAGCTTTGGGATTTTAGCCTCTTATCGGTATTCCGGCTATTTGACTTCTGACTTATTGGCCTCTAGTCTTTGTCGTGTCTTGCGCGAGTTCTTTGAGTTCCGAATTGGGATAATCTTATTATCTCTCTTTTTTTTGAGGGAGTTCTGCTTCTTGTCCTTAGACAATGTTTAGATTCCCAAGACGCGTTTCTAGCTTCTTCATACTCGGAGGTATCTTTTGGCGTGTTGGCATTCTGTTACCTGGAGGTAACCTCTAGCTTGCGTTTTTTTGGCCTTTTGATACCCGAAGGTATCTTCTGGCTTTTTGGCATTCTATTACCCGGAGGTAACCACTAGCTTAGGGTTTTTTGGCCTTTTGATACCCAGAGGTATCTTCTGGCTTTTTGGCATTCAACTACCCAAAAATAGCTGATTTTGCTTTGCTGCACTCCGCTTCCTGCAGTGAAGCCACTCTAAGTCTTATTGATTTTGTTGGTATGAACCTCCCCCACAAAGGGGTCCAAGTGCCAGACTTTTCTTCTACCTCCCACGTCTGGGTAAGTAGGTGTAGGTGATGCTCCTGTGCTCAGAGCGCATAGCTTTTGCATTTACTGCGGCCTGGTAAGCAAGGTTAAGCATGTTTTTGCTTTCTGCTCAATACTCTGCTTTCTGGTTAGCCACTCTCTATTAAGCAGAATAAGCATTTTGTCTCTTGCTTTCTTTCAAGTATTTTCCCTTGTTCAAGCAGAGTTTCTTTCTCTTTCTTTTTTGAGCTTTTTGCTTTTGCTTTGTAAGGGTACGTTGTTTATGTTACTCCTTTGTTAAGGAGTAATCATTCAACTTATTTGCCCCTTGCTCTTTAACTGAATTTTCTCGTGAGAAAGCAGTTGTTTTATTGATGTGTATCCGTCCTTAGACGTAACATGATTACACAAAAAGATGTAAAAAATTGAAAATCCAAAATAGAAAACGTATCTAGGGTATGGTCGTCCGGGTCAGGGGCGTTGTTCTAGAAGAAGTAAGACTTTAGGTGTAACGCATTCCAGCTATTTGGCTGTACTTTTCCGTACCTATCTTGTAACTTGTATTCCCCTGCTCCTTTGACTTCCACGATTTGGTATGGTCCTTCCCAGCCAGGCGCTAACTTTCCCGCCGCTTTGTCCCTGGTATTCTCGAAGACTCGGCGCATCACCAATTCTCCTTGTTGGAACGTCTGGGTTCGTACCTTTTTGTTGTAGCCGCGACCTACTCATCGACATGCCTAGGAAAGTCTCTTTCCCCACCATGAAGTTGTACATCGAACTTCAGACCCAAATAATCATATTGTCCAATACAGGCAAAAGATGCTGATGGTGGTAATTCATAAAGAGCGTAGAGAAGCCGCTTTGTGGAAGGGGTTTTGATCCAACCTCACTGACACCGCCCTGCAATGGTTTATCACCATCCCAAATGAAAAGCATGGGATCTATTGCTGCATTGACCGATATGTTCATAGAAAAATTTTCCAGTAGAAGAGTTATCCCAAAATCCATCGACGTTCTTTATAAAATCAAGCAGCATAAGGCAGAACCACGATCCAGCTATGTACAACGCTTTAACCAAGAGAAGGTTGTGGTCTCCAATTGCAGCTTCACAACTGCTGATGTGTCAGTATTTTATTGGTTTTACTAAGGTTTTTCCACGAGATTTATGATTTTTTAGTATGTATTCGGATTGTTTTGGCACGGATTTGTATTCTTTCTTATTTTTATAGGACTCAACTTGAATGTGCGAAAAGAATGCATTTTGGATAGATTTCAAGCATCGAAGGAAGTGTTCGTGCAAATCTGGAAAATACCCAGAATTTTGGACACAGATCGATCGATCCAGACATGGATCGACATATCCATGTCCTAAATACCCAGGAATCTGGACAAGGATCGACCGATCCTTGTACCCGGATCGATGGATCCCTGTCCAGAATTGCGGCCGATTTTACGAAGAACCAGATCAAACTTATTTCAAACCGGATTGCTATCAAAAGACCTAGACTCGTTTTCCCTGATTCAGAATGCAATTTTTGAGACTTTGAGAGCATAGAGATTGAGTTTGTATCCTAGGGTAAAGAAGCATCTTAGTTCTTCGATTGAGAAGCTTTCGGAACCCTATTTACTTTTATTTATGCAATATATGATCATGTCTCTCAATTTTATTTGTGTTTTTACTTTATCTATGAGAGAGTAGTCTGTTCGTTGGGTTTAGGGTTCTCACAAAGGGGATTCATGGTTT
>OVAN01010572.1:0-10244 GCA_900406275.1 Anastatica hierochuntica | reverse complement strand
AGAGAGAGAGATTTGAAACTCGCCGGCGGCAATCGGAGGAGATCTGATGAACTCGAGAGTTGAGATAACAGTGATAGATCAGACAATGAGTTAGGTATCGATGTTTAGGTTTTGTAGATATGTAATTCTTTAGTTTATGGAGGGGTATTTCAGACATTTACAAATTTTAGTTGAAGAAAATTCATCCAAACTCAAGTAATAAACTCATCCAGATTTTTTGGATGAATTAAAAAATGCATCTGGATATCTCATGCAATTCAGATGTTTAAAATTTACTGGAAATGAACATCATCCAGCATCTGCATACATATGCAGCAACTGGATGAACAAACGAACATGACCTATATATGTAGCTCACTGCAACCATAACTGAAAAGTAGTATGTATACGTATAATAATATACTTGACTAACGTTGAAAAGCCACTCTTTACATAACAGAGCAAGAGTTAGGGTTCTCATCGCTGAACATAATGGTGTAAGCGTCGTCCATGGTGGTCTCGTTTACTGGCGCCATGTCGGGAACTTTACGAACCATGTTCGGTGGTGCCTTCTTGTCATATGCCTGCGATATGTAGGGATTCGCCACCATTGTGTATGGAACGTAAGGCCATAGCTCCACTTTCTTCCTTGTTGACTTGGCCGCATCCAAAACCTTCTTCGGCTCCATGTATCCCGTCACCGTTACCTTCTGCTGCTTTGCGTCCACGTCCACTGACTTCACCCCTACACAACAATGAGTCCATTGCCAATTTATTCTATTTTCTGAGTTTTATTCTAACATTTAACGAGAGTCCATCAATTTTGTAACTGTCAGCGAACTATCTGTGATCTACTCTATTGTATATGCCCGATTAAAATGGTTCAACAATTAAATATGTAATAGAGTTTGATCTGTGCGACTTCGCAGGTGTTTTTAAATTTTTATGTATTCAATTTATGACTAATCATGTTTAAATATTTTGAATATTGGATTTGGATTTTTCGGTTATTTCGAGTTTCAGATTAGGGTTCAAATTCAAAATTTTTAGAATTTTCAGTTATATTGAATACCAGGTCCGAGTTTAGATTTGAGACTTTCGGGTTTCCTCGGATACTCATACGAGTTCGTTCAGATAATAACTGATATCCGAAATACCTTGAAACAAAAATCTGTTAGAGTATTTAAAAAACATCAGATGACTAAACTTAATTTTTTATAATTTATATAAATTATTTTATAAATTTTTATTACGTTTTTTCAATTTTATCACTTTATGCAATTTCTTTTTATTTTTGTGAAAATTTTTTTAGAAAATATTAATAGTAATTAAAGTTAGTTTTATTTCTTTTAATTTATTAGATATATTAGATACACTTGATAAAACTTTTATTCAATTAAAAAAATCACACAGAAAAATGTCTATGCACTTCAGTTTTAATAAGATAGTCTAGATTTTGATGCGCGTTTTCAAAGCGCGGAATATTTTGTTTATAATGTAATAGAAAAATTTATTAATGATGGTTTGAGTTTTAATAGTGTAAATAAAGTATAGAAAAAACAAATATTTTAGTATTGAATGTATTAACGATATTTATTGTCGACTCAGTTTCGAAATTAAAATGAGTTTCTCCTAACTATGTTTGTAAAATAAATCGTTAGCATAAAAGATGTTAGGTTGTTAATATCAAAGTTTCGAACACAGGATAGAGGATATATATTGTTAGACATATATACTATTTAAATGAATTCTTTGTCCTTATTATAATTTGTTATAATTTAAAATAGAATATGAATAAAATTTGTTATATGTAGAGATTTAGGAGAATATATTTTTAAGACATGACTTTAAAATGGTGCGTATCACACGTAAACAAAGATTATTGTGTTTATGTTTTAATAATATTGACTACATTTTGAGTCGCGCTTTCAAAGCGTGGGATGTTTTTTTGTATAATGTAATAAAAAAGAAATTTGAAGATTATATGAGTTTTAATAGTATAGATAAAATATAGTAAAAAAATATTTTCATTATTGAATGTATTAACGGTATTTTTTGTCGACTCGGCTTCGAAATGAAAATGAGTGTCTCCTACCATATATTTATATTATGTGGAAAACAATGATATGATTATAAAATCAATTAATTTTTATTAATGTTGTCGGGCTTTTCTATTATGGAATACATAACTTTTATTTTGAACATTGAATTAATATGAATATTTTTATAAATACATAGTAATTTCCTATATTTAAAATTTTTATTATTTAAATTTTCTAATATTGTTTAATATTTGGTTGATAAAAAATTTTTTCCTAATATTGATGTTAGAGGTTTACCCGCACTATAAACTAACTATATTCTGTAAAAATTATGAATAAAAATTGTTATATATATATAAAGATTTAGGGGAATATTTTTTAAAACATGATTTTAAAAAGGTGCATATCACACGTAAACAAAAGTTATTGTGCTTCTGTTTGAATAGTATAGATGTTAGCCAATTTTAAATATAAGTTTTTCATAATTAGAATAATTAACAATTAAGGTTTTTATATAATTAACCTGGTTCAAATCTACACAAAACATGTTAATAAAAAAAACTTTTTAAATTTTCACCAAAAAAAAAAAAACTTTTTTAATGCCTAATTCAATAGAATTTTTTTTTTTTACCGTCATTTAAAAATTCAAAAGTAGTGGATGGAAATTGATATGTGGTTTCGACCAAATGGCAAATCTCTAACCATTGCATCAAAAATCCACGATGGTTGGTTAAAACTGATTTTTGTAGTTATTTAGATGTGTATAGGCTTCAAAGTAAGACCATATACCTTTGACACCAGAGAGGATATGTTTGATCTTACGTTCACAGCCTTCGCAGTCGATACGAGCAACACGGAGAGCTACTGTTTGCATTTGTTTCTTCTTCTTCCTCGTCCTCTTTTTCAACAACTCTGATATATACTCCATTGTTCCCTTCACTCCCATTTTGACTCACAACAATCCTATTTTCAGTTTAATACTTTTCTTCTTTCCTGAGGAAATTAAGAGGATCATTAAGGAGAGTGGATAAGTTGGTAAGAAAGGCTCACTATTTGTACCATATACCTTGTATATATTTATCTATAGTTGTGTGCAATCTATATAATAAAATGGACGTGAGACGTGACAATTGGAGATCACTTATTTATTTTTTGAATAAAAAGAATAGGATTACATTATTGCCGCAGAAGGGAAAAACAGTGGCTAATAATTGCTTTTGGAGTCTCGTCGAAAGTGCAAGAAACTTCCATCGATGTGAATTGAAACCTTTGGCATTTAATGCATATCATAACCCAAGTCTGGTACGTACTCTTTTACTCATTGCTTCATTGCTTGTTTATTTCTATATAACTATATGCGTTGATTTATAGGATATGAATTATGATGAATGTAAATGTAACGTCCATTCCGCAGCGACCGATGTTAACCAATCGGTTCAGTTAAATACATTCGCAAAATCACAAATTTCGTCTTAAACCATCACTTCTTATTCACTAACCGGTAAAAAACACCAAAAAAAGAAATAAAGGAAAAAAACAAGAAAATGTGTGAGTTTTTAAACAAATCATCAAGTGAGAACGAAAACAACTCCACATTGCCCAACAATGGTCCAACTCAAGAGTCTAAACCTAAATCCAAGCTTTAAACAATAGCACAACCCTGTCGCGCAAGTATCCAATAACATCACATCACATCAGAGTAAATCATAACCCATCCTGATGTCACCGAACTTTCACCCACTAGCATTCATCATCGATCCACACCCATCATCGTCTAACCACTTATCATTGTCTACAACTCTACATCATCATTCATCATTCATAATATTGCATATATCATCATTCATCGTCGATTCATCCAATCGTCAGCTACTCAAACCTGGCGAAAACGAGGGGTCACATCTATTGGAACGATGCCCTAGGGGTTATTTGCTCCTTTCGCACTCAACCCTGACATCTTGGACTCAGCATTCAACCGCATCGTTGATACGAGTCTCACGTACTGTTCCCTTGGAACTCCTAATACCCGATCCCAACATGACGCAACACGCTACTAAACTAGATGGGCGACCATTCATCATAGAACACATCCACCAAATTAACATGCATAATCTCTTATCTTGCGTAATTCTCAAACAATGTTGTATTACCCTAATTCTTCATTTAAGCACAATTCTAGGTGCTCACAACATCATTCACATTCTTCTACCTATACTTGACTTAGCGACCAACACACATTCACACTCTATGCATATAGTCTCAACGACATAGCATATACATAATAAAGTCAACATATTCGGTCCAATTCATATAGCTTGGTACTGCTCAAGTTTAACCCTAGAATAATGCACTAAACACAAATTCAGACTAACTGAGGGTTGGAACCATCTTCACCTTGGCCACATGTAGAGATGTCAATTTGGGCGGTTATTTCCCGAGAAAATATCTTCCAATAACTTTTTCTAACGGATATGTATTCTTCTTAAAGAGAATGATTATAAAATGTGATTAAAATATATCTTGATGAACCGTATAGACGAAACAAATTTTGAAAGTTTTGACATCATGTAATATTTTATAAAACACTCGTAGATTTTGTGAGTTATCTTTAATGGCATGCGATGTACTTAGTATTCCTATCACGATTGTAGCTTTGGAGTCCTCTTTTAATTAACATTGTATCTCGCGTCTTCAATAAGTACAGAATCTCGCTTTTTCTTTTAGATTCAAAATTCTCTTTTAGCATTGAGTTTTATTTGATGAATAATTTATTTTGATTTATATTTAGTTTAACTCTTGCATATTGATGATTATTTGTTTCATTTGCTTTCGGGTTAGACATTTTCATAATTTTATTTTTGATAATTGTTGTTTTGAAAGTCGTTTTTAAGACTTTCTAATAAGTTCATTTATGATAGTATAATGTTAGCATTTTAACTCATTATATAATCATGAAATAATTTTAAAAACGACTTTGTTAACATTTGAACGAGACTAGACCGCGGGCCGACCCGCGAAGCTGCGCAAACACACGCGGGGCGGGCACTAATTTTCGAATTGCCGCTCGCCACGGTCTGGCACGTACGGACAGTAAAAAAAACCGCCGCGGGTTTGGCTATTTGGACGTGGGCGGCCCAATTTGACATCACTAGCCACAAATTGACGAAAGGCTTCTTTTTCGCCTTCATGACGCAGACAGCAATGTTACATTGATTTCCGAGACACGGTTCTTCACTTGCATGAACCGGGACTGGTTTTTCTTATAACAATGGATTCCTATGAGACTCTACAACAATTGTACAGAATATCAACTTTAAAGACAACCTATAACCAAACCAAACATAAGCTATAAACAGAAGACACAAATATGAAAATCTTACAGATTCTCAGGCTCTAGGGTAGAATGGTATAACTACTAAAATAACATATAAGTTCCCAAGAAGTGTGATTGAAGCCCCATGATTTCTTGATCCATAGCCACCAGTTTCGACTCAATTCGACGTTGACTCCTAAAATGTATTTTCCGTCCGAATTGGTCTGATTCGCGGACCTCTCCAATACCTCTAAGTAAAAAATGACGATAACTCTCTGAAGATAACTCGAAATTGAGATATGTAAATTGGAGGTTAAAGATCAATGAGTTAACTACCATATGTGAAAATTTCATATCGATCCCTTTTGATTTGGTTGATAGGTCATCCTTCCTCCCACGCCGTGTCAGATCTGTCTCTCTAGAGACTGTGTTAGAGTCCTCTCTTTTCATCTCTTCTCTGTTCTCTCCATCTCTTCTCCTCTTCACTGTCTTGTTCCTTCTTGGTGCCTGGGAAAACAATGGGAAGAGAAAAGGGTTTTAAGGTTTAGGTTAGGGGAATTTAAATAGGGTTGGATTAGGGGTTGGTTTAGGAAAATCTTAAATTGAATCGGGAAGGTCGAGATAGGGATATTAAAATTCTCCTCCACTTAACATGAATTTGTCCTTGAATACAAAACTCAGTTTGGCTATTCAAATTGACCTTTCATCTGCTCAACAATGGGGGTACGACCCCAAGCCTTTTCAGACTCTTATCTTTTGTGTTTTCTTTGAAACGTCTTCATTTCCAAGGTCACCAATTCACCTATTTTAAACTTTAAATCCGCCTTGCGTAGCTCTTCGGTCTTATGAATCATTCTCGATACTATGTCTCATCCCCACCCACTTGGTTTCCGACCAAGCTTCAAAGAGTCCTCTTTCGGAATACGATCGTTGTATAGTTCCTACGTACTACAGATGTCTTCTCTCTGCCAACTCCGTTCCAGAGGATATCATTCTAAGTTTTTCTTGTTTATCTTGCATTAACTTGCTCCAGTTAAAATTACTCAAACTAACTTCGAGCAACGCAAAATCTCCTTTTATGTGGTGTATTCTCTAATTGATGCCTAAGGCACCTAGAACTGCAAAACGAGCATGCCCTCTAGGATCCATCACTTCATTAAAGTTGGCTCACCGTACTACATGAAACCTTCAAATCGAACGAAGCAAAATGTTCTTCCTTCAACAAAATGTATTTTACATCTCTCTCCGAAAACTTCGTGTACCACACCACAATGCATCAAATATTCACCCGCTCGAATACCTCAATTCAAATCTCAACCACATGACAGAGAACCGCTCCTCAATTTCACGTCTCAAGAACATACTAAACAATCTAACTCAACCAACACACAAAATAGAAAATAAAATTACTCAAACTCCCTTCTAATATCTATCTTCTCAGCCTAATATCTCACTCTGAACTCCTCTTTGATACTTCACTGCAAGCTCTGGTAGGATCGGTGTCAGTAGCTCTGGTCACAACATCTAAATCTTGTTAAGCGAAGGTGCTGGGACACATCTTCTGGCAGTCGCTGTAGCCCAAGGCTCAAAGCCTACATCGTCGGTGCCACACGCGTAGCAAAAACCGAAAGAAACCCCTTGAGCTAGGAGTTAGATCAAAACCAGAGTTGGTGTTTTAGAAAAATATTTTTCAAGTCAAAACTTTTAGGAGCTCTTCGGAAAACAGTTAGTACCTCCGAAAACATTTTCAAAAAAATTACTTTCGCAAACTATGACCCTCCATGTCAGAACTGAAGTGGTTTTTAACCTAGCCTCTGATACCACTTGTGACGTTTACCCCAGTCGGAACTAGAGTTTACTAATCAATTCAACCAAATCCATTTGTAAAACCACCAACGTTTTCTTAAACCATCACTTCTAACTCACTAACCAGAAAGAAATACTAAAAGAAATAGAAAAAGGGAAAAATGAGAGATGAGTGACTTTTCAAACAAGCTACTCAGTGAATACGAAGATAACGCCATATTGGCCAAAAACGGTCCACCTCGAGAGTTTAAACCTAATCTCAATTCCTAAAAAATAGCACCTACCATGCCGCACAAGCATACACTTACATCACATCACATCATAATACATCATAACCCATCCTGATGTCCCACACTTTGACCCGCTAGCATTCATCATCAAGCCACACCCATCATCGTCTAACCACTTATCAGTGTCTACATCTTCATTTATCATTCTTAACATCGTCTATATCTTCACTCATATCTTTTCCCCAACTACTCAAACTTGGCGACAAAGAGGGGTCACAACCATCGGAATAATGCCCTAAGGGTCATTTACTACTTTCCCACTCAACTATGACATTTTGGATTGAACACTCAACTGCATCGTTGCCACGAGTATCATGTACAATTCCTTTGAAATTCCCAATACCTGACCCCGCAGCCATGCGTATCACATCACTAAACTGGATATGCGACCATCCAGCAGAGAACACATCTACCAAATTAACATGCATAATCTCATATCTCTTATGTAATTCTTAAGAAATGTCGTATTACCCTAATTTCTCATTTAAACACAATTCTAGGTTCTTACCACATCATTCACATCCTTCTACTTATGCTCAACTTAGAGACCAACACATTTTTTCGCATTTTAGGCATATAATCTCAACGACATAGCATTTTTTTGGGTCACCAGTCACAACGACATAGTATATACATAATATAATCAACATATTTGTACCAATTCATATAGCTTGGTACTACTCCGATTTAACTATAGACTAATGCGCTAAACACGAAGTCAGAATCACTGAGGGGTTGGAACCATCCTCACCTTGGCGACATGCTGACGAATAGGCTTCTACTTCGACTTCATGATGTAGACTGCAACACTGCATTGTCTTCCGGGACACGCTTCTCCCCTCGTATGAACCCGAAATTGGTTTTCCTTATACCAGTAGATTTCTATGAGCCCCACAACAATAATACAGAAGATCAACTCCAAAGACTACCTATAACCCTACCAAACATGAGTTACAAACAGAAGACACAAATTTAGAAATATGGCAGTTTCCTGAGGCTCTTGGAAAAACGATATAACTATTAAAATATGAGATACCTTCGCAATCTCTTTGCGCCGGAACTGATCTGATTCTCGGACGGCTCCAACACCTCTCAGTAAAATGACGCTAACTCTCATAATATAACTCAAAATTGATATTCGTAAATATGAAATTGAAGATCAATTAGTTGAATATATTCTGTAAAAATTTTAGATTGATCCTCGTCGATGTGGTCAACAATTTATCTTTCCTCCTACGTTGTGACTATTTTATCTCTACAGAGACTGCATCAACTGCTTTTCTTTTTTTCTCTTTTCTCTCCATCTCTTTTGGTCACGAAAATCGCCTCTCCATTCTATGGTTCCTTCTCGAAGCTAAGAAAAGTAGTGGGAAAAGAAAAGTGATTTAGGATTTAGGTTAAGGGAGTTTAAATAGGGTGGAATTAGGTGCTGGTTTAAAAAAATATTGAGTTAAACCGAAAAACGGGGATAGATATATTTTCGTAAGTTTCTGTTAGCTCCAAATTAAAGAAAACAATATAAATTAATAATTTGAACAAATATATATATATATATATATATATACACACGTGGAGCTTGTACCAACGACATATGTCAATCAAGTTATTGTGGGTGTTTGGAATAACAAGTGGACAAGACCATTGTCTGATTCACTCCAAGAATACTTTATATCATGCAGTTTGGTCATTCATCAACGTTTTCGATGATTAAAACAAAAACTTCAAATGTTTTTGGGGTTTGAAAACAAGTTTGATTTTGGTTAAGATGTCTTTGTTATTGAAAACAAAAATTGCAGCATGTTATTCACAAGAATACATGTCGAAAGGCCAAAATAGTTCAGAGTGAAAAATATTTTTAGGTAGTCAGTTCTTTACGCATGAAAAATATATGCATTTCTTTCAAGTTTGGTATTTGCATTTCTTTAACTTCCTTATTAGCAAAGTGTTTCTTCTTAATGGCATGCTTTAATGAAGTACTTTTAACTAAGTTGGGAAATCTCAGGTTTCTTGTGTATTGAGGAAGAACAAAACTTCCCTTCACCCCTTATGGAGAATTCTCTAATTCACCTCAATCTTGAACACCAATCAAATTGCCACATAGGATTAATTAAAAAAGGTATTAAAATTATAGAAAAAAGAGAAAAAGCTGAGGCAAAAAAAAGACGCTTACCTATTAACGATTAACGTCGTCGGGTTCTTCTTCGTTACCCTTCTTCACCCACATAAATATCATCAACTCCCCCATTAAAATAGGTATGTAGCGTAGTATATAATTTATGTAAATTGATTATATAGCTATTGTTGTGTGAGATGGCTTTAACAAATGTTTGGGATCCTCGTGTTCATAACAATTGTTGTCAACCTGTGAGTTATGTTTTTTGTGGTCATAGGTTTTGTAGAAGTAAGGTTTTAATATCCTCTTTTAAACTAAGAATATCAGTTATATAGAATCTCCATTAAAATAAAGTCTAATTATTCTATGTTTTCTAAGGTAAATTTTGTCTGATGACTGTATTTTGCGATATAGGTACAATGAAGAGTAGTCATTTAAGTGATCAAGAAATTGTTCCGGCTAGTAAGGATGAATCGGGTTTACAAGTCTCAAGTGAAATCAGATATCTATGTCAGAATTCTGATGAGTTTTCTGCTGAAGAAAAAGATGCTACACTCAGCGATGAAGATGTTTCAGTCAGCGATGAAGATGCTTCAGTCAGTGATTTTGGTGAAGAAGAGGACGTAGGAAACAAAGAGGATTTTCTTCAAATTGAAGATGTTGGTTCCTTAGAGGCAAACAATGAAAATCAAAAGAAATAT
>OVAN01010571.1:0-15612 GCA_900406275.1 Anastatica hierochuntica | reverse complement strand
AGGGGTGTTTATTGCTAGATTTGAAGTGATCAATCAAAATCTAGGTTTTAGTATTTTCACACCCGGAAGGTGTTTGTTGAAATTCCCAAGAGAACCTTATGAATGCTATACAACNCGCATTACTCAATCCATGAATTGCATCTTTAACCTTTGATTTCCAATTTGTTCTATCTTTTGCTTCCTTTCTACTTCATTTACTTGTTTTGTTTGAAACCTTTTGAATCACAATCATCTAAATGTATTGATTTAGCTTAATTACGACTATTTTATGACGGTGGCCCTAATCGGTGGTTTATATGACTTATCCTCAAAGTCGGACCTGCTTTTGAGCTCTTCGACGATGCATTCATCTGTACAAGTGCCTTTTGCTGCAATGTAGTTTCACACTAAAACAAAAAATAAATATTGATTGAACCCGAGGATATATAAACCCAAATTTTGAGATTATTTTTGCGTATTAATTCTTACAGTGATCACCTAATACTATGTTATTGTTTGAGATTAAGTGAAGCATGTGAACAGGGAAATGAATTTATGGGCAGCCTATGAGATATGGAGTGTTCTGCGAGTTGGTATACTTGCTTGTGTTCCAAATCTTGAAAGTCAAAAGTGAGTCTTTGGTTTCATTTGTGTATTTCTTTGGATTCAATCTAATAGAGAATGCCCGAGAGAGTTGATAGAACATATTGCTAGCATCATCTTTGCTTCTGAGCTTTGTCAGGATTCTAGTATCAATCGTATAGTTTGCATACTTTTGGGGGATAGAATCAAACTCATTTCCTTTGTTTACCTTTTAGAGTCAACCCATTTCCTTTGTAATACTTGTTGTGGGATGACATCAAGTCATCATGCTCCTTATGCTCTGCGTGTGCATGTGTTTATTTGGCTACGTGTGAGAGAGAAGAAGTCCACTTATTGCGAGTTGCCTCTTCGTAGACGCACAGTCACGACTCGTGCTTTCCAGCATAATAATTAAGAAACAGCAGATAATAAAATAATTACTCTCATTAGAGGCATGTGCAGAATTCGAATCGAGATTGCCGCACAGATGGTGCAACCACTGATCTAATTGCTCCTCTTAGTTTCTTCCGCAACATTTCACTCATCTTTTCAACAAATTATTTAAAATAACTAAAGGTAAGCTCGATTTATTATTACGATAAATCTTGTAAGAGAATCCCTCATATATATTGCTTTATACTTCAAAAGAGAATGGTGTTTGTATCCCACCTCACTTTAATTCCAATTCTAAATATAGTAATTCCAAAAAACTACTCTAAAAATACATAACATTATACTCCAAATACACTGAGTAATCATATTATTTTGCTTTATTTTGGAACAAAAATGAAATAGAATTAGAAAATTTTGGAGAAAATTCAACTCCATTCTTGGAGTTGTACTTTACTTTGAAGTATAATTGGGTTGGAGATATTTTTGGGAGAAAAAAATAATAAAGGACACGTAGGGCTAAAGGAAGAGACAGATGGTGTGTGGTTAAGCAACTGAAGTATCTCTTTCTTTCATGTCCGAAACCTATGTCTCCATACACATTCTCTTCAAAAACTCGATCCATCCTTTATATATCTTATCTCTTCCTTCACTCATACATGCATTGATCATACATGAAGAAGGACAAGACGAAACAGAGACCAGAGGAGGAGGAGAGGAGAATGGAAGTGGAGGCCGTGATGGTGGAGGAAGTGGATGCAATGGCTGCAACAGTAGCAGCGGCGGCGGCTGCGGCTGCAGCAGTGGATGAGGAGGAGGAATTGTGGAGGATGAGGCTCAAGGCCCGAGATATTATGGTCAACGAGCTGATGACGTGGAGCACCGTTTGGCTTCCAACATGTTGGGACGTGGAGTACGTTGAGAAAAACTATGGAGTTCTGTTTAATGATGTTTTGTGGGAAGATGATCTTTGGAATTTGAAGACTTCCACTAAGCTTCCTCCTCTAGATAAGATAACATAAGACAAGCTTGAAGTCGGGGGAGTTTCAAACGTTTTATTCAACCGGTTTTGGTTATTGGGTTTTCCGGTTTTAGTATGAACCATATTGTAATCAAAATTTGTTGTTTTGAGTTGGTATGGTTTCCGGTTAAGAAAATAGAACTCAATGAACCAAACTAATTAAGTCTGTTTTATGGTTTATGGATCGATCTTCTTATACACATAGACAAAAAGTGTGAATTTGGAGAATAAACTTTAAAAAATGATATTTAGTTTTTTGGATATTCATAAAATTAATATAATATTGGTTATCCTCAAACTTTGAAGAAAAAAATAGAGGGGAGAGAGGAAGAGGGGGAGGAAAGTAAAATCAAAATTGAGGGATTTAAACATTTAGTTAATGATTTTTGTTTGGTTATTGAATGGTATTATTCAAAAGAAAAATTTGTGCATGTTGAATCGGTGGTAAACTCAAAAATGTAGACTAAACTTATTTTTGCGCAAAATATATTGGTTCTAAACTCGACTCCATCTTTGCCACGTTTTCACAATTTGGTGGCAGTTGATCAGCTATTTTTTTTTTCATCTGAATATACTTTCATAATTCATGAATAATATCATGGATACATACTAAAGTTTGAACAAGACAAGTATAAACATCCTTGCTTGCCGCCAAAACCAAAAAATGATCCTACACTAATTAGCCAATTCCTACAGCAGGAAATCTCTTCTCCCTTTCAAACAAATTTTGGAGCCAATTTGGATAACCAATCGAAACATAAGAGGCATAGAAACTGATTTTAGTTGCACTTTGAGCAATTTGAAAAGCTCCTCTGTTTTGGTGCCTTGGTGAATAAATCACCTTCCATTCTTCTATTTGTCTGAGAAGCAAATGAATTTCCTGAGCATGGAAAGAATATGCTGGCCACTTCTCTGGTTCTTTTATGAGCCTGCATATCGTTCCCTCTTCCAAGGCTAGGATCACCTTGTTCAGGTTATGTTCACTCATGCTACTAATGGCCCATTTCAAGCTGCATATGTGAGCATCAAAGATAGAGGAGATGTTTGAGAAAGACCTTCTAGCATGTAGAATAACCTCTCCTTTATGGTTCCTTACCACCCATGATGCACCTAATATTTGCTTACGTTTCAACCATGAGGCTCCAACATTACACATAAGCCAATTATCCTGCGGTGGTCTCCATCCTCTCTCATTCTGCTGCTCACACTTATCCTTCTCTTCCTGCTCAATCTCCTGCGCTTTAAACCACATCTCTGCCTCCTCTCTTATCTTCCTTATCGTCTCTTGAGCCTGAAAAAGTTTCCCTTCTATGAATAAAGCATTCCTGCTTTTCCATAGATACCAGATGATCCAGGGAAACAAAGTTCTTATGGCCTTTGGAACCTGCATGTTATGTGACACTTTTAAAAGATGATTGAAATTCACATAAAAGGATTCCTCATGAAAACCATTCACTGGGTGAGGAAACAGAGATTCTGCCCAAATTTGCCTTGCTCTTGTACAAGAGAAAAGTACATGGTTTGTGTTCTCTCCCTCCAAACCACAAGCATCGCATACAGCTCCTTTTTGGTAACCTCTTGTTTTCAGGTTGTCCAACACAGGCAAAGCAGAACTCAATGCCTTCCACATAAAGGTTTTAATTTTTGGAGATGTTTGTAGAGACCACACCTGTTCTTTGAAAACATTTAAGGATGGTTGAGCTTGTGCTTCTTGTATAAGGTCATTGAACTTGAGCTTATGAGCCAACCAGTATCCTGATTTAACAGAATACTCTCCTGATTTGGTGTGGATCCATTCAACACTATCTTGGTTTGAGATGCATGGTTGTCTTTTTTGAATGATCCTTCTATCTTCTGGGAAGAAGAGTTCCTCCAAAATTTCATTGTCCCATCTTCTGGTAGTGAAGTTGATCAGTTCACAAACCCTTTGATCAATATTTATTATGGGATTTTTTATCAGCGGCCTCCTTCTTCCATCCTCGAACAACCATTCATCTATCCATACTTTGAGAGATCTACCATTGCCCACTTGAATCCTAAGTCCTTGTTGAAGCAGATTCCTTCCATGTACAATACTTATCCAAGCGTATGAAGCTTTTTCCCCCGTTTGAGCTTGTATGAACTCTTCATTAGGATAATATCTGCTCTTGAAGACTTTTGCTACCAGAGAATTCTGATTTTTCATTAGTCTCCATGCCTGTTTTGCTAACAAAGCTTGATTAAAACACTGAATATCCCTGAAGCCCATTCCTCCTTCTTTCTTTGGTAAAGTTAATCTTTCCCAAGATATCCAGTGAATCTTCCTCTGATGTTCTGTTGACTGCCAAAAGAAAGCAGCCATAGCATTTGTTAGTGATTTACAAGTGGATAATGGTAATTTGAAATAGCTCATTGCATATATTGGCATTGCCATGCACACAACTTTGATCAAAATCTCCTTTCCTCCTTGAGATAGTGTCCTTGCAAACCATCCATTCAATCTTTTCTTGAGCTTCTTGTGGATATAGTCTAGTAATTGAGCCTTTGATCCACTGAAGCATTCAGGCAATCCCAAGTATGTTCCTGCTCCACCTTCTTTGAATATTCCAAGTTTCCTTTGAATCTCTCCTTTAACAGCTTCACTAACTTTGGATCCAAATGTGATTGAAGATTTTTCCAGATTAACTTTCTGACCTGTTGCCATCTCATACATGTCTAGGATCTCTCTCAACGTTTGGCATTGATGTTGCTCTGCTTTACACACAAAAAGTGTATCATCTGCAAACAGCAAATGGTGAATAGATGGGCCATGATTTGAGAACTTAATGCCTGATATTCTCCCACTTTTCTGAGCTCGTTGTATCATATAAGAAAGACCTTCAGTGCACAAGGTGAATAAGAATGGTGATAAAGGATCACCCTGTCTTAAACCTCTAGTTGGTTTGATCATCCCATATGTCTGATTATTCACCAAAACAGAGAATGTGGGAGTTGATACACAGAACATTATCCATGAAATCCATTTCTGATGAAAGCCTAAAGCTTTTAGAAGACAGCTCAGGTAATTCCACTCAACCCTATCGTATGCTTTAGACATATCAGATTTCACAGCCATGAATTCTTTAGCAATCTGTGGATGTGTCCTCAAACCATGAACAAGCTCATGAGCTATTAATATATTGTCTGAGATTAGCCTTGATGGAACAAATGCAGACTGATATTGAGACACTAAGCTATTCAAGTGAGGCTTGATTCTTTTGACCAAAACCTTTGCTACAATCTTATATAAGACTGAACACAGACTTATTGGTCTCAAATCAGCCATTCTCTCAGGATTTTCCTTTTTCTGTAGGAGAAAGATATGGGTGTAGTTCCATTCTTTTGGAAACCAACAATTCTTAAAGAAAGCACTAACCTCATCAATCACTTGGTCTCCTATCACCTTCCAGAACTGCTGAAAAAAGACCCCTGTCATACCATCATGACCAGGGGCACTAGATGCTCTAACAGAAAATGCAGCCTCCTTGATTTCTTCTCTGATTACCTCTTTTGTTAAAGATTTATTTATCTCCTCAGAAACTCTTGTTCTGAAACCTGAGAAGATATCCTCAAAAGAGTGAGAATAAGATGATGTGAATAGTTCATTAAAATAAGCCACCGCTACATCTCCCTTAGAAGCCTATGCCTTATGAGTAATACCATTAGAATCAATGAGTTTAGCAATGAAATTTTTTGCTCTGGTGGCTTTTACTGATGAATGAAAGAAATTTGTATTTCTATCTCCTTCCCTCAACCATCTCTCCCTGCTTTTCTGTTTCCAATAAACTTCCTCTTCTTTGTATGCTCTAGCCAGTTCTTTCTTCAAGTCATGCATTTGAGCCAAGTCCAGAACATGAGCTGATTGTATAGTTTCCAAAGCTCTTTCTAGATATTGAATCTTGTCTGCAGAGTTCATATATGAGCTTCGCTTACATTTGCTCAGTTCTTTTCGACACCTTCTGAGCTTGTCCATCACCATTTGTCTTTCACATCCTGTTCTATTCAACCAAGCCTGTTCAATAGCCTCTCTGATCATTGGCTTATGGAGCATCCTGCTATCAAATCGAAAGGATCCTCTATATCTTTCTTTTGAACTCACTAGGCTTACTAAAACAGGTCTATGATCAGAACCTCTTTTATTCAGGAAGCTTTGATTAGAAGCAGGAAACTTATCAAACCATGTTTAGTTAGCAAAACATCTGTCCAATCTGCTCTGGATCCAGAGGTTATGCCTTCTACCTCCCCAGGTGAAAGGATCCCCATGACTTGGTAACTCCATTAATTTACACCCTTTAATCATATTTACAAAGGGTTCAAAAGATTCTGTACTTCTTGGAGGACCTCCTACCCTTTCTCCATTATGGAGAATATCATTAAAATCTCCTACCATACACCAACTCTGAGACCTATTTACACCAATACGAAGGATCCTTTCCCATACCATTGTCCTTGACTTTTGAATAGGATCCCCATACACCAAAGAAACAAAAAAATCCTCTGCTCCAAAAACCAACTTACAGTCTATAAGATTTTTATCAGCATACAGGATTTCTATAGACACATTATGTTTCCAGAATAAAGCTAAACCTCCACTCAACCCATGTGGTTCCACCGTATACAAATTGTCATATCCCAACCAGCCTTGAACTTCCTCCAGCTTCTTTCTTTTGTTTTTTGTTTCCATCAAAAATATCATCTCAGGGAAATGTTTTTTACGCATTTCCTTGAGTCTTGGAATTGTCAAGTCACTTGATGGACCAATGCCTTGACAATTCCAGCTTATAAAGCTCATTTTTGATTGAGAGATCACATCCTGGGGATCTCTCTTGCTTCTTTCTTCCTCTGGAGGTTTCACATTCTCTTCTTCCATTTCCTGCCATTTCCTTTTTTCACTATTTCCTTCTGGAATCTCCAAAATCATACCTTTTCCTGCATCTCCTTGTTTCACCATTCTTCTGTTTTTGCCTGGCCTCCTCCTCACTGTCTTTTGTCTAGGATTGACCCCGGATGAGTTAAAGGTATATGTGTTAACATATCCACCCGTTGAGTCATCCTTCAGACCATGACAGATTCTATCTCCTATGACACTAGTTGAGGTAATTTTTTGTTCATACCTTTCCTTTTGTTTATTGCTTCCTTCTCCTGCTCCAAAGGCTGAAATTAGCAGCTTCTGAGAGTTGTATGGATTGGATTCTGCAGAAGATATACTTTCATTTCCACTAAAGTCAAAGACAGGACATTTATCTTTGTCAGGGTTAGAGGAAATTATTGGTGGAGCCTCTAGCCTTAGTATCCTTCTTTGTCCCATGAAATCATTGTCCAAATCAGATACAGTTTTCCTGATCCTTTGTTCCTTAAGCCATCTTTCTTCTCCATTTGCGCTTCTCAGATAATTTCTCATTTCATTCAAAACCTCTGCTACAATCCTAGGCCTGCCTGTGTTTGGATCCTTCCCTACTTGTCTTTTTGTTAAAAATCCATACAGAGGATCCTCTTTGCTAAGCACTGGGATTTCTGAGTTTGACAATTCAGCTGAGCTCCCATTGTCACCTTTAGATGTTGAATCCTGAAGTTGTTTAAGATAAGGGCATGCCAGCTGATCATGTGTCAACCTTTGGCATGCTTCACACCTCTTTTGAATTCTCTCATATTCGTACAGCACTTTGACAGATTCACCATTAGGCAGGCTAACCATTTGATACCTTCTCAATGGTTTGGAAACATCTAGAACGACCTGAACCCTGACGTAGTCATTCCTCTGAGGTTTCTCTGGGTCAAAAGCTATCTGTTTGACTTGACCCGCAAACTCTCCTAACGCCATGATTGAGGTGTGAGTGAGATGGTTTACTGGAATGTTACGCATACGTACCCATACTAAAGCAAATTGTAAGTAGTCTGATGGAGGATATTCTACCCATTTTTCCAAAACAATTGGCCATTGGTTGTAAGTATAGATACCTTTTTTCAAAACCCCTTCAAGATCTTGTTCAAAATTAAAGATAAATTGAAATTTATCTTTTGCAAGGGCGATACCTCTCACTCTTTCATATAGCTGTCATTTCCTTGGCATATCCAAGATCAGATTTGACACGCTCTGTTTTTCTGGATTGAGCAAACGCCCAATAATGCTTCTTTCATTCCTTTCATTTGCTCGATATTCAGGTAGATCGGGTAGCAAGAAAGGTTCTTCATTCTCTTCCAGTGTTAATGCCTTGAAAGTTGAATCCATCATAGACTCCATGTCATGAAAACAATGAAGTTCCCGGAAAAGTATGAGATTCCCGTCGAAAC
Organism: Anastatica hierochuntica; assembly: GCA_900406275.1. Taxonomy (NCBI): domain Eukaryota; kingdom Viridiplantae; phylum Streptophyta; class Magnoliopsida; order Brassicales; family Brassicaceae; genus Anastatica; species Anastatica hierochuntica. The sequence goes on along the minus strand of OVAN01010571.1, from coordinate 7,331 downwards.
TTCAAAAAATCGTTAAATCCTTCTGCAAGCTTGGTAAATTACGGTTGTGGTTTGTCTAATCCGCCGTTGCCACACGGCTGCCAGTGAAACGTGGAAGCCCTAATTCACTATTTAGAAGACTCTAAATGAATTAGAGAGACTTAAGCCCAAGTTGGGAGTTCTGGCAGTTGATCAGCTATTGTTAATCCTTTTTAAATTCACTATTCAAATATCAGACCCTTTTTTGGCATACTCCTTTTAGGACATCCTTTATATTTGGGAAAAAAGATTTTTAGTATTATTTATTAATAAATCACCACATTTATTAGTTTTTTTTTGATCGTCTAACATAAAATGAAAAAAGTACCATGAAAGCCAACCAAACCAAAACCAAAGAAGATAAAGTACAGAAACATCCTGCTCCTAAGTAAAGGGCACTATGAATGTTAATTTCCAGCTTCGCGCCGAATCCGATCTTGGAGCCAAGTCGGTCCTCCCAAAGACAAGTAAGAGTTAAATCTCCCATCTTTTGTAACACTTTTAGCGATGTCGTGGACAATCATATTTGCTCGCGGTTCTTCAAAGTCGAAAGAACAGCTTATGAAGTCATTAGCCAATCTTAGTACTTGCTCTGAGATTAGTCTATATCGTGGCCATTGTTTCGGTTAAAGTAGAACATCCAAGGCATTCTTGCAATCTGAGGCTATTACCACCGACCGCATCCGAAGATCTCGGACACTTTGAAGAGTCCAGAGGATACACCTTAGCTCTGCCATCGTCCTACTGCATGAGCTAGTGAAGGCTTGACGGGCATGGTAAAGAACTTCTCCCTTATCATCTCTCGCAAGCCCAGCACCGCCACTATGCAGCAGAGGGTTTCTCCAATGCGCATGCAAGTTATATTTTATGACTTCTCTCATCGGAGCTTCCCATCGAATACTCATCAACTGTTGAGCTTTATTTGAACCACTTATCATTGTCAAATCCTTCCTACAATCCCACCAGTCCTACGACTCATCAAAAATTCGCTGCATAACAATGGCTATCGAATCATTTTCCCCTGCATATAAGATCGAGTTATGATGTTTCCAGCTATGCCACAAGACCCAGGGAATTCTTCTCCTAATGTCCTCAGCCACTGTCTTATTCTCCAACATATTCAACAAATGTAAAAGATTCACTCTAGTTAAATCTGAAAAGCCATTTGTTGGTTCAGGGATCTTCGCGTGACGCCAAAGTAGCCTAGCTCTTAGACATAAAAAGAGGGTATGACACACTGTTTCTACTCCATTACCACATATCTTGCATCTGCTTTCTACCAACAGGCCCTGGTTCAAGAGCCTATCCGCAACCGCTAAAGCACCAGAGAGTGCACGCCACCAAAAGAATCGAATCTTTGGCTCTGTTTTTAGCTGCCATATTCTCTGTTTCATTTGTATCTTTTCTTGTTGAGGCTGTAACAAAGGCGGAGCTGGCTCGAGAGGGTGATTTGCAGCCAACCAACACCCACTTTTAACCGTGTAAGAACCAGAATCTGTGAAAGCCCACATGACTTTGTCACTTGTATCACCAACATGTATCTTGAGAATTCTTTCCACATCAGCTTCAGGAAATAGATCTCTCGGTTTTGCTTAATTCCAGCCAAAATTTTCATCAATTAGCGACGATACCTTTAACTCAAGATCAATAGTTCTTTGAAGGTTCATAGATCTTCGTGGGAGTGTATCCAAGACCCACCTATCAAGCCAGATGCTTGTTTGTGTACCATTTCCTATAGATGTAAGGAGTCCCCGATTAAGCAACTCTCTTCCATATAGGATGCTACGCCAAGCATAAGAAGGCCTGTAGCCTTGACCACACGTGAGAAAGTGAGAACGAGAGTAATAGCGGCCCTTATAAATCCGCGCAAGTAGAGAGTCCGAGTCATAGATTAGTTTCCATGCCTGCTTCGCGAGTAAGGCTTGGTTAAAAACAGCTACATCTCTAAATCCAAGTCCACCCTTGTCTTTCGGTCTACGTAAATCTTTCCATGCCATCCAATGAATCTTATTCTTATTCTCACAAGAATTCCACCAAAATTTCGTCATAGCCGACGTTATCTTTTCACACGTATGCTTAGTAAGTCGAAAACAACTCATCGCATAAATGGGGAGAGCCATGACAATAGACTTGAGTAGCACCTTCTTTTGTTAAGCTTCTCACCAATAAAAGCTAAAAGTTGCCTTTTTGATCCACTAAAACATTCCGGTAGTCCCAAGTATTTGCCATCACCACCTTCCTTATGGATATGTAATAAGCAGGAAATGACTCTTTTCATTATCGGGTCAATGTTCTTACCAAAGGTGACAGCCGATTTCTGGAAGTTAATCACTTGTCCGGACGCATCGCCATACAAACTCAAGCACCTCAGAAATTCCGTGCATTCTCTTAAAGTCGCTCTACATAAAAAGACACTATCATCTGCAAATAATAGGTGTTGTAAACTCGGGCAATCCTTTGACAAACGCATTCCTGTGATCTTCCAATTAAGCTCAGCCTTGTTCATGATATGCACCAAAGATTCAGCACACAGGATGAAAAGAAAAGGCGATAGAGGATCTCTCTGGCGTATCCCTCTTTGTGGCCGAATATGACCATGGTTTTGCCCGTTCATCAAAATGGTATACATAACCGATTTGATACAACTCATTATCCACTTGATCCAAAGCGAATCAAAACCAAACCGTTTGAATAATTCCTCAAGAAACGTTCATTCCACACGATCATATGCTTTGGACATATCCGTTTTGATGGCAATGAAATCATCTTTACATCTTGGATTTGTATTGAGACCATGCACCATTTCATGTGCTATCAAGATGTTATCTGATATCAAACGACCCGAGACAAAGGCCCCTTGAGTCGGAGACACTATTTGCGGTAAGAACTTCTTTAGTCGAGTACAAAGTATCTTGGACACTATTTTGTAGGACGTAGTACGTAAGCTTATAGGTCGCAAATCCACCATATCCTTCGGGTTACTCTTCTTGGGAATTAAACACAGTTGCGTAAAGTTCCAATCCTCAGGTAGAAAGCCTGATTCAAAGAACTCTTTCACCTCACGAGTAACCTGTTGTCCCGTGATACTCCAATACTTTTGGAAAAAGCGACCAGGTATGCCATCAATCCCAGGGGCTGAATCACTTTTTATTGCTTTAAATGCTCGCTTTATTTCACCATCCGAGACTTTCCTAATGAGTTCCTCATTCATCTTAGCCGAAACTCTAGTTTCAAAACCTTCAAACACTTCCTCCACCATTCTCGGGTTAGATGTCTCAAAGAGTTTGGCGAAATAGTTAAGCGCAATCTGACCTTTTTCCACCTCCTCGAATCGTTTTATGTCATTCACATCTCTTAATGACTGAATCGTGTTCCGCATTTGTCTAGAGTTAGCCTTGCTCTGAAAAAATTTTGTGTTCATGTCTCCCTCTCTTAACCATTGAACCTTGCTCTTTTGCTTCCAATAAGCTTCCTCATCACGAACAGCCTTAGACAGGTCCGATTTCATCTTCGCCATAGTTCCAAAATCAGGAAGGAGCTTGCTCGATTCAATATCCAAATTCTGTTGTATCTGCTTGATTTGTTTTACCGAGTTCAAGTTTGATCGTCTCTTCCATTCCGCAAGCTCTCGTCGGCAAGTAATAATTCTCTCTGACAGCTTACTTTGCTCATTCCCATGGCTGTTCCAACCCCTCTCAACTATCGCTGAAGTCTCTGCCTTATCACACCACCGTTTGTCAAAACAAAATCTTCCCCTTTACTGCGGTTTGAGTCCATGACATCTCATTATGATGGGCCTATGGTCCGATCCCCATCGGTCCAAATATTGAATTTGAGTTCTCGGAAACAGAGTAAACCATTCTGAATTTCCAAAAGCCCTGTCCAATCTACATTGAATCCAGACTTTCTCCTTGGGCCCACTCGAGGTAATGATTTCTCTAGCTCCAGCCCATGAGAAAGTATTGCCCGAACTAGGGATTTCTTTGATTCTACAATCTCTAGCAAAGGCTCTAAAATCATGAAATGAACTATCTGGTCTGCTTGGTCCGCCAAGCTTCTCTGTATTATCCATCAATTCATTGAAATGACCAATTAAAAACCACGCCATATCTCTATTCCAGCCAATGTTATTCGAGATTCTTTCCCACACTTCTCTGCGATTACCTTGCACCGGATCCCCATAAACAAAGGTCGCAAAGTAACTGATATTTCCTTCCTTAATCAACGTATCAATCATTCTATCATCCGAGTATAATATCTCAACTTGATACGTACTCTTCCAAAATAATGCTAAACCACCACTGAATCCCACTGGATTTACCAAGAAATTATGTTCATAACCCAACGATCTCTGTAAACCATCCAAGTGAACACTAGAGTTTTTAGTCTCTAGGAGAAACAAAAAAATCCGGGAAATGCTCACGACACATTTCCTTAAGGCGTCGAACTGTCAGGTCGCCTCTCAATCCCTGACAGTTCCAACTGAGCGTCATCATTGGGGGATAGATGGTTTCAGGTGAACCATCAAACCCTCAGCTTGTGAAGAAACCTCTGTTTCTTGGGTTGGTTTAAGCACTTTCGTAACCGTATCATCAACTGTATATATCTTACGCTTATATGGCGTTAACACTTCATTATGTTTACTCTTCTCACCCTCTACTTCATTATGGTTCAGATTCTTCTTATGTTCTTTGCGTTTCCAGGAACTCGGTCTTCTTCGAGCATTCCTGTTTCTACTACCGGTCCCGGATGAGCTTGACATAGAGTCCTCTCTATCACCCGTTGAACAAATAGTAAAAACAGGGTTTAGCAAGTCCAGTTGCTTGCTACTCACGGCATTAGATGGGACAACGGCTGCCTTCATAGCATCAGCCATCATCTTCTTCTCTGTATTCTTTACCAACTCCTGCGGCTCAAAATCCATAACAATTCCTTTGCCTCTATTCGCGTCTGCAACGAAAACCGGAGCTTGTTCGAGTCTTAACAAAGGTTTCTGACCCAATGGGTCATTCTGCAAGTCTTCAAACATCTTCTTAATTCTGAGTTCACGAGCTTTCCTCTCCACTTCATTGTCAACTTGCAAGTACATTCTCATCTCATCCATAACTTCTTTATTGACTCTCATTCTGTCAATCGATGGATCATAACCCACTTGTTCCTCTGTGAGAACTCCAAATAGCGGATCTATAGGTGACAAGACCGGTTGTTTTGGCTTTACTAGTGCCACTGCCGCTGAACTCCCCACCGTAGCAGAAACCTGCCGGCTCATAGGATTCATCGGGCACGTGGCTTTGTCATGTGTTAACCTTTGACAGATGAAGCACCTTTTCCTTATTCTCTCATACTCAAAGGATATTTTAACAACCTCCCCATTAGGCATCCGCACCTGTTTGGATTGGCGTAATGGTTTAGATACATCAAAGAGCACACGTACTCTTATGTATTCATTGATTTGCGGCTTCTCTGGATCCATTGCCACTGTTGTTACTTGACCTAAATATTCACCAATCTCTTCAAAGGTCTCAGGCATATAGAAGTTGACAGGAACATTGCGTATTCTAACCCAAATCGGTAAGATATGTAGGTAATTATCAAGAGGATCCTCCACCCATCGTTCAAGAGCCACAGACCAGTCATCTACACACCACGCACCCTCATCCAACACTCTGTTTAAGTCCCCCTGAGATTCAAACAAAAATTGAAACTTTTCCTTTGAAAGAGCAATCCTGCGCGCACGATCATATAGTCTCCATTTATGAGGAAGCTCATAAATGGCCGACTTGACTGATTGACTTGCTGGATTCAATAGCCTTCCTATGATGCTTAGTTTGTTCCTTTCACAAGCACTAAAGCTGGGCTTATTCTTCAACACTAGCGGTTCTTCATCCTCTATCGTCATTGATTTCATGGCCCGATCGAGTTGGTCACTGGGAACTCGATCTGACATTCTCAAAAGATGACGGCGGCACCAAGATGATCAAACACTCAAGACGAACCCTAGTAAAACCACTGAAAAACGCAGAAAACTACCAAGATTTTAACCCAGATATGGTGAATCTCTTGTTTTTGGAAAAGATTTTATTTTATCCTGCAGAAAATTGGAAATATCTCCGGTTAACACAATTCTAGCTCTCGAGAGAAACTATCTCCCCCACACTTTTTGAATGTTTTTATTAGTTTATTATAAGGATTTCGTTTGTTTTTTATATATGTTATAATAGTTTGACTAGTTTTTTTTTTAACGCCTAAAATCGATTTTATTGATGATAATGTGAGATTACAAAGCGTGAATACATCAAATTTGAGCAACAAATCCTAACATAAAAATACAGAAACACATGAATACAATCGTTTTTCGCAAATACGGGAAATTGAAATAATTTCGATGATGGAGTGGAATATAACCATGCTCTCTTAACAAAAGCCTTACGGGCTAACAGAATACTTCTGTTAGTCCCCCCTTCATACACTTGAGATTGACTAACAACATATTGCTAAGCCTCCAAAATGTCTTTGGCATTACCTTAATGAATTTATTTGGTGTTGATGTCGTTGTAGATGTTTCTCGATCTTTATGACGCTTAAGCTTCAACTTAGTTGATGTATCTTGTTTTTTACTAATCGTCTGTTGCCTACGCGGTTTCATCTTGATCATCTTGACTAGTTATCCACATTTTTTAATACGAAATTTGCTTGTGTTAAGTAAAATTTGACTGAATTTCATATATATAAAACAGGTATGAGATTTTGAGGACTTCAACGGAAACAAAATTAGCTTCATGTTATTCTTTTAAGGCTGAATTTATTGAATAACCATAAAAATGATTAATTAAATTTGCCGGAATAAAAATGATAGTTGTTATAAATTGATAATTATCCATTTGTAATATTTTATATTATTTTCACTGATTAAGTGACCGCCTTAATGTACTATATATAGTTGGTAGTACTCATTGTAAACAACAACAAGAGAAGAAGTGATAATTTTCTTCTTGTATTGTTCTCTGTTTACATCTAGAAAAGAATAATATATGATAAATATATTCTAATAAATAAAACACATAGTTTAAAGGTTATTATAGATTAATATTCAACGGGTTATCAGCACGATCGTCTCTGTTCACTAATCCGTTCCAATACCAAAAAGGTAAGGTTTATTTATGTTTAAGTTATTTAAATTTATATTTATTTAAATTTAAATTTTAATATTTTTTGAAAAGACAAGCATCGCCTGTCAATTTGAATTTACGTTTCTTAAAGGACAGGCACTGTCTGTCAAGTTTTTAATTTATGCTTATGCTAACAAGCTAACC
>OVAN01010570.1:0-15613 GCA_900406275.1 Anastatica hierochuntica | reverse complement strand
TTATTTTCAACTGCATCCATGATGTTATTGTAAACAACCCTTTGTTCTTCTATTAACTTATCTCTCATTGTATGGAAAACCGATCTTAGCTTCTCACAATCATAATTGAGCTCATCTACGACCTATTGATTCAGAGTTTGATCAATTTGATTTTCAACTGGAACATGCATCTTGGGAAATTTTGACAAATCAGTACCGCTATTCCGCAAGAATTTATCAATCTCAATCAACACATAGTTTTTAATTTGTTCCTCGGTAAGAGTTAAACCTGAAATATTTATAAAATTGCATTCACACTATTAACTTACGATCCTTTCTCAGTGACAGTTAAACTACAACACATTAAAGAGATAACATTTTCAAACAATAGTTACCTGGTGTGCGCAAAATTCTCCTTCGCATGTAAAGTATATCTTCAAAAAGAAGATCTCATGTTTTCTCCCAAACATCTTCTGGTTTTGAAAGAGATTTAGAAATAATCATAATACCAAATAAGGTACGAATAAAAGTTGATGTTCCCCAATAGTTTGCTTCTTTAATGGCTTCGATATATTCTTGATCATCATCCATAAGACCCATAGCATAACATGCTTCTCTAAATGTTGGATAGACAACATCATTGACTGTCCTTATTTTCTCATAACTTCGAGGACCTTTTTTAATGTTAATCATCACACGAAGAAAAAACACTTCACCAAGCGATGTCGGTATATGATTTAATCTACCAATAGAAAAACCTTTCTTCCTAGGAGTCCAATCTTTCCCTTGAGCACTCCAAACAAAATGTTTTGGAAACTCGACATATGTGAGTTCTCTTGCTTCAGGATACCGTTTATTGCATTTCATTCACGCTAAAAACATTGAACGGTGTATTGATTCCTTGTTCAAAACATCATCTACATTTTCATCTTCGTTGAATACGATAAGCTGCTCATTCTCAAGGTGAAAAATAAGCTTTTGTACGGCAGTAGTCCTACAGTGTATAAGATGAGATAGAATTCTCCATGTTGCCTCGCAAGGAGATACATATCTGATACAGGAAAAAATTATATGTACTATGATAAATAGTTAGCATAGCGTAAAAACATTATAAAACAAACAAATTTACACCAATGTACCTACATTCAAAATACTCTGCAATCTCATCATTTTCCTTATCTGCTGAAGTCTTTTCTGTTTTCTGTTTATTAATTGTAGTCGTAACTTTGTCTTATCCCTTGTTTATATACTTAAACAAATACTTGATAGATCTAGACTGATTGCACCATTCAACATTAATGTGAGCTCTATATTGCAAAGATAGCTCTTTGTTGTATGGGACAACAAAACGGTTATCTACAACTACACCTCCTTTATCAACTGTTCTACCAGTGTTTCTCCTTCTATACTTCGGATAACCTTCTTCGTCTAGTTTGGTAGTGTCGTTGAATTCTTTGGGAAAGAATTTTGAACATGAACCTTCAACCATACACGGACTTTCCGCATTTACTTCACCACACGGACCATGTATCATCATGTCCTTAACAACCTCATACAATTATGGTTCTTCATTCTTGTCAGGTATCTTAGCACAAATGATTTTGTCGATGTCATCAGTGCTTGAAAATTTACAATCTTTATGCATGAACAATAGAATGTGAGCACGTGGAAGACCACGTTTTTGAAACTCAACAATATACATTGCTGAAAAATAAAAATATGATTAGTTAGAACTGTTAAGTTGCACAATAAGAAACAAAATGTGTAAGCAAAAACAAAAAAAAAGTATAAGGAGTACTGTATTTTTTTTCTGAAACAACTTGACCAAACATCTTTTTCTTTGTCACATCGTCAACCAACGAATCCATTTTGATTTTAAATATTCTACACATGATGTCTGGTCTATCTTCTGGATTCATATCGTGGCTCTCTAAATATCTAGTTATTTCGGGCCACTTTGGATTGCACGTGAAAGTGATAAACAGATCAGGAAATCCAAAATGCTTTGATATAACCATGGCATCTAGGTAGTTTTGCAGCATATACCGCTTAACTCCGATGAAAGAAGCAGGTAGATATACTTGGACTTCTTTTTTAGAAACAAGATTTTCGTTTTGTTCTGCATTCGACTCTTCCAATGTTTTAAAGTTAGACGATCGTAATGTCTGCTAGTTTTGCCTTATCTAATTAATCCTGTTGGACTCAATGATTGTAAACGAATCAACCAAAAGTTGCTGATATAACCTCCTTGAGCTTTGCAAAATAGGAAACTCATCCACCCTATCTTGTATCCGGAAAGCAAACCATTCACGCAAAGTTATCTACTTTCTTTTCCTATCAGAAGTCTTTGCGTCCTTTGTTGGAATGCCAAGCCTAAATCCATCTTGATCGTATATAACAAAGTATATTAAAGAGGCAAGTAAGATGGGTGTGTTTCATTTATCCTCTGAAGTTTTCCATCCTTATCTTCGATAACTATATCCCTATGGTCCAGATTCATATCCAAATCTCCAACAATAAGAGCAACAAGTTCACCACAGGTAGGCGTGTTATTTGTTCTGCCATCTTTTCCACGTTTAGCAATTAACTTAAGAGAAACCTTCTCTTCAGTTCCTTCGCTAAATCGATTCTTAGCCATTCGCCATGCCTTACATAATGGGTTAAACTCGTCCAACATATTCTTTAAAAGCTCAACCAAATTCCGATTTTAACTTTGAAGACTTCTCAATAGACATGTCGTTTTTACTGAAACACACAATTTTAAAATATCAGTTTAAATTGTCAAATATTCCTTAGCTCGTAATAATATGAATACAAAATCATGATAGTACCTCAAAGCGGAAAAACGATTAGCAACCTCGTTTTCTGTATCATATATATAAAGTTGACCAAATTTCGCATGATTATTAGCTTCAGGTCTCAAACTACCCAACAAATGATAGTTTTCACCGTGCATCTGAAAAACACATGGACCACGTCCTGTGTTTATCGAGTAGTTAATTTTCCCTCCAAGTGATGTGAATGAGAACATCATATTGAAAGCTCTAATGTTTTCACGAAAATGTCGAGCTATCTCATCAGAAGACGTAAGCAAGTATCTCAGCAACTCTGGAGGTAACTCTAGTATAGGTAATTCCACCTTCCCTTGGCCACAACAAACTGAAAAGACGGAATTTTTACAATTTCTTTTCTTTCCTATACGTTCACCATACCAAATTCGGGCACTACAATTACTACAGATGAACGTTTGATCTCCATCATCTAAGTACCCTGAACAATTGAATTTTAAAATATTATTTATCAAAACTTTTTATATACCGGAATACAATAAACGAAACACACATATAATGAGTAAACATAAATTGTTATAATAACTACTAAATGACAAACCTTTGTTTTCCGGTTTTTTACGTTTAGCATATCTTTTCCCGAGTTTGGTTTTTATTTTGGTACGTGTTATTGCATCCTATAAATTTTACAAAATAGGATAAACAACTTTAAAAAATAAAACACTTAAACATATTACATAAAGAATTAAATACCTTATGAAATATGATTCACAATTGTAGATGATGTCGATGCTACACTTGTGTCTTCTATAGGTTTGTAACCACATGGATGTGCTGGTATTAATTCGATTTTAACAGATTCTAATCAAATATTTGTAAAATGATTGCTTCTGATGCATTTTCAAAAAGAATTGCGAGTAAAATTTTTATAACCTCTTTAATTAGTGTTGAAGACCTCATTTGACTTATTAGACAGTGGGGTGTTCTCTGTGAAACAATGCGAAAATAATAACAACAGTATTTTATTAACTAACGTAAACTTTAATTTAACATAATGAATAAAACATTGTAGTGTCGAACAAAAGCATAACCTAATATCGTATTGCAATCTTTTCCAATTAAACCTGATATTTTATAGGTATTACGTCCCACATTAAGGCTCGAGGTTGGTGCTGCTTTTGCATTTGAATATTAGGTTAATGTATATAAGGGGTCAAAATAAAATGTTATCTTGTTATAAAAATTATATAATATATATAAAAAAACACTTATATGAAAATAAACATATTATCTGCTGAACTATTAGTTTGCTTAGCTGATCCATTAGACATTTGGGATATTTCACTCGATTCTCCAAAAGCATTGATCGTTTGAGAGGGTGACCTTTGAAAGGTTTAACACATTAAAAATTAATTTAGCAATTCAAAAAGGCTATGTTATGTTAATAACCATGAATTAAAAATATTACACACCTGGAGAATGAGACAATTTGCTCCATTTTAAAGACATTTGCGTCATCCTTGCATTTCTAGCATTTTTATAGATATCATTGGTGTTTGTTATATCTTGAAAGACATTGCGAGGAGCTCCCACCATAATATGTTGTCTCTTTCTTGTACCCGTTGTACCCATTGTTATAGAACAAAAACTAATTTCACTATGTGGTGAAACGTTAATATTACATCCCAAAGGAATGGAATCCTACATGGGCACTGGATTCACAAAATTTTAACAATAATGGTCATTGTCATTTGACTAAATTAGATATCTCACATATTCAATATACTTACACGGTGGTGGAAAGCCAGAAATATTCACCTCAAATGGTATATGCGTACGGGCAGAAGTATTATTTCGTTGTGTAGAAGTTTTTTTCTTCATGATAAGCCAACCTTTGTTTTTTTTGTTCTGTATTGCAGCCAAAGAATGATTTTTGACAATTTTAATAAGTAGATAGGTATTTCAAATAAATCAGAATTTTAAAATTTTCCAATCACTCCAATGAAACATATGAACTTTGACAATCATATTTCGATTCAAAAGATAAACCGAATCTATTATAATCGTATAATATCTCAACACCCTCTAAAAAGGAATAAAAAAAGATATTTTAGGAGATAATTATTTAGTTTAACAAAATATATCAATTTCATTAAAAGAAAAACATAACATTAAATCTGCATTATAATCATAATAATAATAAATTTTATATTCATAACCAAAAAACACGATTTTTAAATAGTTAGTTTTCTTGATAACTTGCAAATCTTGATAACCTAATATTTTACTATATATAAAAGCTTAAAGTAAATTTTTTTTTACAGCACTATCAAATCAACCTAAGTGTAGACAACCATGATTTTTTTATAGATACCTACTAAAGCTATCTCAATTGATTCGCTAAATATTTATGTAGCCTAAAATAACTAAAACATTGAAGATAATAATTGTTTTTCCAAAAAAATAAACAAAATATACGCGTGCAAATATATTATGATGATAAGGTGTTCTTGTTCTTACATGAAGCCCATAAGGGGACAATAAGTCTTGACTCTGGGATTGGTTTGATGAGCTAGCCATGGCTGATTTCCATTAAAAGAAAACCCAAAAAAATGATTACCGCATGCATAAACATTTTAGGTATAATAATAAATCATCTTATTGTAAATTGTTATGTATGTAAGTTAGCATAACAGAATTCAAACAAACTAAATTTAAAAGAAAGATCTAGAACCTTGCATGAGTTCAAATCGGTGGAGAGAATTTCAACTTAGAGAGAGAAGTTAAAGAAGATGTTTGAGTTAAAATGAATTTGGGAAGATGAAAAGACATGACGGAAAGTAGCTTTATTTAGGGTTGTCTACTGTTTTTAATTTTTATCATGGCATAATAGATAGTTTTATTGGGCTTAACCCATCAATATGTATTGATTTTTCACATTATTCTATACACTTGTATTTTTTTGTTATATTATGTACACTTGTATTTGTTAAACTAATAAACATATTAGCCGAGATAATGTTAATTAGGTTAAGTATTCGTAATCAAATAAACCAGATTATTAAAATAAACAAATGCAGAAAACATTGTTGAAAAAGTGAATTTATTATTATAAGGAAAAAAAACCAAATTATTAAAATCAAATGATAGAAAACTATGGAGTCTTTCGTTATAGGAATTAAATTTAGAAAAACATAGTCCAAAACCATAACAATACTTCATCATAACATAAATGATAAACAAACTCTACTCAGGTTTCTCTTTCTTGATTGACTTCAAACACACCTTCTTGGCTATGTTAATGGCATCATTCGTCTCATGTGACAAAGGCTTAAGTTTTTCTTCACCGTTTACATCCTTCATATTGGTAACAGAGTCAAGCGCATTATAAAATGTTGTAGGAGATTCATTCTTTGTGGCAGATGTTTGATAAGGAATAATATCAGTTGCAATCACCTTTGAAACTTCTCCTTCAGATACATCATCTGATGACTTTCTTTAGAAGAGGGAGTAAGTGGCAAACATGAACTCGAGTTATCCTCACTGTATGATATCATCAAAGGACAATGTTTTGCACTTCCTTCACCCTAAATATTAAACATGTCATTACAAATAGTTATATAATATAAATTTCAAGTTCTTTTGATGTCATTCTATTTTCATAAATGTACCTTGGTGGTTTCAGAGTTAGTCAGCATTTGAACCGGTGTACGTCCCCAATTATTCATGATCCTCTTATTTGCAACCTTTATGACTTTGAATGTGTCATGTTTCCACACCATATTAGCACGTTCAACACCAATGATAAACAAAAACTTTAGACCACCCAATTGAGTTAGAGTCGGGGGTAAAGTTGCGGGATCAATTATCTAGCAATAAAATTTCCGTTAATATAACCATAGTCGATTTATATGTATAATTATTTATTCATTATTTATAAAAAAAAATAAATAAATAAACCTCTCCCATTGATTCAGTCAAGTTGGTAGCAGTCCTCTGAACAATCACCATTGCATCTCTATCAAATACAATGAATTTAGCTTCTCCACTGTCATCTTTGACGCGCAAGTGAAGCATAAATCTTGGGAGAGCAAAGAAAATTTTAGAACGAACATTGTTAAAATTAATTTAATGGTATGTATTGATCTATTTGTTTAATATGAACTAACCTTGGCACAACATCAGCAACTTGTTTGCAACACTTTTGGCAAAAAAACACTATTTTTTCACCCTGATTAGCTTCAACTTCTGACTCAGACAAAACTTTCTTTTGGCATGATTTGCAACTAATATAGAACCAACCCATATCCGCATCAACTGAAAAAATCTCACAGAGGACAACAAACCTACCAACCAGTACATTTTAATACAAACATACTACATATGTTATGAACAATAAAATTACAAAATGCGACATTTAAATGTTTTTAGAAATTACTCATGTCGGCAGCCTCACGAACCTCTTCAAGAAATTTTGTTGGGTTACTGGTAAAAAATCATCAGTAGCCAAGGATGAAATAGATTTTACTTTCCTCGGAAGGTTCGATATTGCAAGGTTATTCTCAGGCAAGCTAAAAATGTAAACAATAACGTTAAAAAATCCAAATATTTGTTTTATATAAATATTATGAAGAAGGAAAAAATCAAACCTTGCCCTAAATTCTTCGATTTGGGGATGTGGAGAGTTGAAGAAGAGCTTTGTGCAATTGAAAGCATTAGATACACTCCAAACATCTAAAATATATTTTAATATATATCATAAAAACATGAAACAATCTAACTATATAAAAAGAACTAATCTAAGCATTTGAGAGTGGCCACATCAGCTAAACAAAATTGCTTTAGATACTACCACGTCATTTTCCTAACTAGCAACTTGGAGTAGTTTTTACGAAGTAAATGAGAACCAAGAAAAATTAGAAATGCCAACTAAAAGACTTTTCATATCTCTTCTCCCTTATTCATTATTTATTCCTCCTTCGCCTCCCACTGAAATCCTTCAAATTTAAAACCGCCGGAAATCAATATTGGTGTCTAGGGAGTTCGCGGGAGAAGCTTTCGGGTCTCAATTGTTGCTGAGAAAATCATACCACCCTCCCGAGAAAACCTCAAAGAATCCAAGAAATCACCGACTCCACGTCACGAATTCACAGTCTTATTATGTCTGATTCATAGGAAATCCGAAAAATCACCGACTCCACTTCACGAATTCACAGTCTGATTTTGTCTGATTCATAGGAAAATCTGAGTTTCCTAACCAGATGAATCCAACAGACGAGATTTTACGCAAAAGCTCTTCGAGTGGGAGAGATGCTTCTTCAATGAGGAAATGGGATCGGGTTGAGAAACTGGCAGAAATTTAAAGCAACAGAAACAGATCTCGAGATCAGTGGACAAAAGTGAAGACTCGGTGAAACCAGAATAGTTGATGGCGGCGACTTGCTCAAGAACGTAGATATCCTTCGCCTGTGAAATCAGATCCCCACACTTTTTTGGTTTTCCAAAATCCCCACACTTGAATCGTCTTCGTCGAAAGGAAGCCCAAATTTGCCATTATCGTCGAGCGTTTTTGGTGGGATGAAAGGAGAAGAAGATGACGAGGACGCATATGATGAACGGAGTAGAAGGCGGCAAGTTTATGCTTCGAGTGAAACTTTATCAAATCTGGCGGTAACACGTAAGCTATATGTTCGTTTGACGACAGAAACCAATAACACGAAGTAAGTTTTACAGACAGATCTCTTGATTTCAGATGTGTGTCCATATACTTTTGATGTTTTCTGAAGTGTTGGCGTACTTGATTTTGGTGAAGCTTGCTAGGGGAGCATGCCGAAGCAAAGCGTCTGCTAAGGATCCAAACAAACCGAAGAGGCCAGCAAATGCCTCCTTTGTTTTCATGAAATGTCATCGCTATCTAATTTTTTAATTTTGTATGTGTTCTGTAGTTTCCATGGATGAAAATTTCATTTGCATATAAAAGTTGTTTATTTGGCTAATACGAATGTTTTCATGGTGGGATTGATTAGAATCGATCTTCTTCCTCTGCTATAGATTCAACACTTCTAGTTTGTAAGGAGAAGAAGAAAAGGGAGAAGAAGGAGGAGGAGCTTCCATCGAAGCCAAAATTCCCAAAAGCCAAGTTTTTGACAAAGTAAAAGGCTTCTTGGGGTAAGATGTGCGTGAGCAATAATATGTTGTTTTTCAGTTTCTTGAATCTTGATGCTACTTGGAAAGTCAAGAGGAAGAAGACATTGACATTGTTGATGTTGTTGATGTTGTGAACACGGTGAAGAATCTTGAGTTTGGTCTTCAAATTATGCCAATACTTATTGGTATGTGGGATATTATTATTAGATGGATGTGGCGACAAACCTTTTTGCCTAATTCCACATGATTATGTATGTTGTCACATGTTTACGTAGATCAAATCATAAATTCGTATTTACAAGTGAAAAAACAATAATGGTTTGTTTCTATTATCATGGATCAATAACTGAGATTCGTTTCATGTTAGTGCTTCAATATCAAAAGCTTCAGATTTTCTCTCTGCTTCTTCCTCCAAACATTTGTTAGCTTCCAACTATATGAACCATTTACCAATTTTGATGTATCAGAAGGGAAAAAGTTTTAACTTCTTTATTGATCCATGGCCACTCCGATAAGGTTCATTTTCTTTCGCGATCAATGACCCGGGTCTCTTTCCTACGTGGCCATGTTGGAGACTCCGTGGAGTCAACCTAGCCAACAACAAATAGATTTAGTAAGTCTCATCCCCAAGAATTAATTGATCTGTTAGGCTTCCTCCTATGAGACGAACCATGATCGTTTCAAGGACCTGCAATGAAAAAAGAAGAGGGGATGCGGCAAGAGAAAGTAAAAAACGAAGAATGTCTCAAAAATAGATAGATGAAACTGTTAGGAAATTGTCAACATGAATTTTAAACTATTACTATTTGTTTTAACATCGTCTCTATAAAAAGAAAATTGTGTATCCTCTTAATTAAAAATAAAACAAAATAAATCTAATACTCTCTCCGTTTCAAAATACTTGATGTTTTTGGTATTAAATTAGTTGATCAAAAAACAACAACCACATACCGACGTAAATATGAAAATACACCAAAATCGACAACACAAACCCGCGCGTAGCGCGGACATAGTCCTAGTACATATAAAAGTATATATATTTAACTCAAAAACAAAGCAAAGAATAAAAACAATTACCTTGTCAATGACTTATTCGTCAAAATTATACAACTAAAATAATAGGTGATTCATCATGAGCCTTATCTTGTATCCCTAAGAGGTAAGAATATAGATTTTTTATTTATGGTTTAGGAGAATAATATTAAAAAAAAAAATTTTAAAAAAAAATACAAACTTACTCCATATTACACAGCTCAACAGTAAACTTTTGGTTTTCAATGTTATTATTGGTGAAAGATTGAATTTCGCCAATTGAAACAATTTGTCCAATAACATCTACATATAAACGAATTAATACATGACATATAAATATTTGTTGAATTGACAATAAGGAAATATATCTTTACCAACCAAAAATTCAATCCCCAACTTCCCACCTAAAATCTCATCAAATGGTGCGAAACGTGATGCAATACTAGATGGGAGATTCCTTGTTTTATTCCCAGATCTGGCTGAATGAGAGATCGAACTTTTTGTTTTGTTTTTGTGTTTATTTTCTGCGGATTTATGGAAGAAGAATCGATGGATTGATGAATCGATAGAAGGATAGATTATCTTTAGATCAGGTGAATGAACTCCTTTTTTGATCTTAAAGAAAGATGTTGTAGAGAATGAACTCTGTAGCAAGGTGAGTCTTCTGGATAAACACACCAGAAGGTTGTGAAGAGAGATATGACACACTCAATTCACGAAAAAGATAGAGAGAAAACTTCTCTCTTGATTAATGAAACTTCGATCCCTTAAAAGTCTGCAGAATACAAATTATAAATAGATCTAATTATCCTAGGGCTTCTGCGAAAATAATAAACCAAAACTAAACCTAATTGTCAAAAATATTAAACCAAAATAAAACAAAACCAATGCTGAAACCGATGCTGAAAACAAATGAGCTGAAAGTCTGTTGACTTTGAAAATTCATAACTAATTCATCCCAACGTCTTTTCAAGTGATTCCACTTCTACTTGCTCCCTTGATGGCTTGCGAATTTAAAACATTTTGAATCATATCCTGAAACCACCTGGTTTGGTCGGAATACCCTTCGGAGTGAGGATATGTCTGTTCTGCGAAAATCCTGATTCACCCAGATTGTAAGCTCCATAACTCTCAGGCCTTTAATGTCGTTGTGATGAGTTCAGCTGAAAAAAAATGCTCTGATGAGTAAGCTTTCCAGAACAATCAACCTTGTTGCCTAATTCCATTTGCTTTGAAAGATATGCTCCTTTGAATGCGGTTGGGTCCATTCTGCGAATTGAGCTGAACAGGATTGCATCATTCCCTCCTCCTTTAAAAGGATTTATCCTCAAATCCAAGCCTTCTAAATGACCAAACTCATTGATACTCTGGTTCTCATGCACTCTTTTGAACCTTGGCATAAAGATACTCCCTCCAAGCTCGAACACATAGTATTGTAACCCTTTGTCATGCCATGAATACTTTATGTGACTTTGCTGAAAGCCAGCAGCTTCTAAGGCCAACGATTTCGATCCAACACACCTAATTCTCATGGACGTGATGTTTTTTGATCCTTTTATATCACTGCTAATCCATGTTGCATCATCCCGTCCTCCTTTAAAAGGATTTGTCCTCAAATTCGGACCCTTTAGGATGAATGCATCGTCCATACATGGTTTCGGCGCTGCTGTCCACTTCTCCAAAGTACATTTTTTGTTATTGGACACACACATGCCATTCCTCCTGGCTCAAAAAAAAAGTGTGACAGCCTCTTGACGTGCCTTAGATGCTCCACAATATTGTGCTCAATCCAAAAAACAGGTTGAAGTTTATCAAAACAGAAAAATAAACCATGATTTCCACCTGTTTTGATCGTGGTGTACTCCTTTTCGCAGACTGATTTTGATATAATGAATTTTTCTTCTTCAGCCACTTTTTTCATAGGTATGAGTTCACTTACAACCTGCGGTTCTTCCTCTTGGTTCAGCTTGTCGAATTGCTGATTTTCTTCGCAAAGAACAACTAGTTTCTGTTCCTTCTCTTTGATCTCTTCAATTGTGACAATGGAGGATGGACTTGGGGCTGGAATAAGTTGATGGATGTCCTCTTGAGCTACTCGTAGCTCACTCTCAGATTCAACCTTAAGCTTCTCTGCCTCTTTGGGCGTTTGGTTCTTCAGGAAAATTACACAAGATGTGTTTTGTTCTTCCTCCTTGCTGGTGATTGGATGTTCCATCCCTGCACTACGGTCTGGTTTTGACATCAATCTTTGAACAACTTCCGAAATCACGTATGCCATCTCTGAATCACTCAAGTTTTGTGTTGATGGTAGCACATTCTTACGAGTTGGTCTCCTACCATAACGTTCCTTGATATCTTCAGGAAAGTCTTTTGGAATATACACCATATCCATGATGTTCTGAAGCTCCTCCCAGGTCATGATGGCTGGTTTCCCTTTACACCAACGTCTATATTCATATTTTTCCCACCATCTTCTAGCCTCACCTCGTAAGCTAATAATAGCCAGAGATAACCTTTCAAATTTGGGCGTGCAGTTGTTCCAGATACATGTTTCAACATGGGCAGTCCATGAGAGATATACCTCAGGAAAATTTCCTCCAGCAAAACTCCTTGGTATGAACATAGAGCCGGGATCTCTGATTCAGTTGCTCTGATACCACCTGATGCAATACTGGATGGGAGATTCCTTGTTTCATTCTCGGATCTGGCTGAATGAGAGATCGAACTTTTTGTTTTGTTTTTGTGTTTATTTTCTGCGGATTTATGGAAGACGAATCGATGGATTGATGAATGGATAGAAAGATAGATTATCTTTAGATCAGGTGAATGAACTCCTTTTTTGATCTTAAAAAAAAGTTGTTGTAGAGAATGAACTCTGTAGCAAGGTGAGTCTTCTGGATAAACACACCAAAAGGTTGTGAAGTGAGATATGACACACCCAATTCACGAAAAAGATAGAGAGAAATCTTCTCTCTTGATTAATGAAACTTCGATCCCTTAAAAGTCTGCAGAATACAAAGTATAAATAGATATAAATCTCCTAGGGCTTCTGCAAAAATAATAAACCAAAACTAAACCTAATTGTCAAAAATATTAAACCAAAAGAAAACAAAACCAATGCTGAAACCGAATGCTGAAAACCAATGAGCTGAAAGTCTGTTGACTTTGAAAATTCATAACTAATTCATCCCAGCGTCTTTTCAAATGATTCCACTTCGACTTGCTCCTCTGATGGCTTAAAAATTTAAAACATTTTGAATCATATCCTGAAACCACCTGGTTTTGTCGGAATACCCTTCGGAGTGAGGATCTATATGTTCTGCGAAAATCCTGACTCACCCAGATTGTAAGCTCTATAACTCTCAGGCCTTTAATGTCCTTGTGATGAGTCCAGTTGCAAAAGATGCTCTGATGAGTAAGCTTTCCAGAACAATCAACCTTGTTGCCTAATTCAATTTGGTTCGAAAGATATGCTCCTTTGAATGCGGTTGGATCCATTCTGCGAATTGAGCTGAACAAGATTGCATCAAAACGCCAACCAGTTAACGTGTCCGGCAATTGGTCACATTCTTGAACACTTGTATTTTGATAAAAAAGACATCTTGTATGGATGATCCGTACTCTTGTATGCACCAACTGTTGAACCAACAGCAAAATTTTGAAACACTGTTGTTTCTTAATGGTTGCACCGATTTTTGTTCAAATTTTAAGAGAGGTTCAAATTTGATCCGTACTCTCCCTCTTTTAAGAGAGGTTCAAATTTTGACCAATGTTGTTTCTTAATGGTTGCACCGATTTTTGTTTCCTGTATAATAAAAGAAATTTGTCAATAGATATTTATGATGATAACAATAACCAATATAAAGAAATTGTTTTTAAAACTTACGTGAAGGTCACAAAGAATTAGTTCCAAAGTTTCTCCATAAGGAGTAACTTGTTTCCACAGTCGAATGATCTTTGCAACGATCTTCCATGTTGACTTGTAAGGTTTTAGTCCGGAAACATTATTTTGTACAACCATATTGTAACTTTTTTGAGAAGAAAGTTTTTTTGCGTTAAAGTGATGTTTTGGAATGTCGACTGGAATACATAATTATATAGCGGATAGGATAGTTAATTTAAGAGAATATTCGTTTCATTTTTAAAGCATCAAATTATCTGGTAAAATCTTTTTTAAGTTATTTTGAAGGAAATATTATATCAAAATCGTATTCACATTAAATTAATAAGGTAACTATACTTCGAAATCGTATTTTGAATATCACTCACAATTAAAACTACATGATGTCACAATTAATACATTTCGTTCGTTAGTGTTTGTAAAGGAAATTTGAGATCAAAATGTGATCACATTCAATTCAAAAGTAACTACGATTAGAATGCGTTCACCGGATTTTTCTCACAATTAAAACAAAATGAGATCACAAACTTTGTAGTTGCTAAATTTTAAAAATATTTAATTTAGGTATTATTGCTAATTACCAAAAATATAAAATAATACAAAGATGCTGAGATTTTACTTATCGTATATGTTTAGTCTGATATTCTTGATAACTACCAAATAATTGTTTATCATTTAAATTATTTAAATAGTTTTAATTGCACTTTAATCTTATTGGCTAATAGCATCCGAAATCACTCTCTGGTTGACACCTCAGCTTTAGAATCAAAATCTTCTCAAAATGTTTCTTCCATTAATATATAGAGATTAGTCAATTTAGTGAAAAACTATCAAAAGTAGTTAATATTATATTGGGAAAAATCCTTAAAAATTCACCATCTATTTTCTTTTTGCATAAATAATATACGAAATTTTTCGGTTACCATTTTAATACACCAACTATTTTCGGTTGCTATTTTAATACTCTAAGTTTCAAATTTTGTCATTTCTCAACGTCGCCGTTAACGTCCGTTAACGGGGTTAACGGCTCCGTTAATGTCCGTTTTGACGGATGTTAGTTTTGAGATACCCTTATATATTATTAATTCGAAATACCAATAGTTATTTCCATTGGTCCAACGATTTCTCCCGAGACATTTAATCCCAAGCGGTAACTCGGAACCCGGGTTCGATTCCCTCCTTACGCGACTTTTTCGTTTTTATAAAAAAATATATAATAATGCACTATGTAGATTCAAACCAGGGTTCGTCAAGTGTAAGTAGCAAGGCCACTACCACTATACCACCACATCAATTCTTATTCTTAGTTCAACATGATGTTATATTATATATGTTTAGTTTTCAAAAATTAAATTATTTTACACAAATAATTAAATTATATTATTATATTCTCTTGTAATTTACATACAAAAATATATTTTGTACAAAATTATTATCTTGATTCAAAGGAGTATCTTTATAATTATCTTTTAAATTAAGAGTATTTTTAGGTTAATTTTACATGTAAAAATATAGTTTTCAAAATTATTAGATTAATTTAAAGGATAACTATAAGGAATAATTTATCCTTTAAATTAATTTATTCCTTTTAATTATCCTTTAAATTAATTTAAAATTAAATTTAAATTAATTTATTCCTTACAATTATCCTTTAAATTAATCTAATAATTTTGAAAACTATATTTTTACATGTGAAATTAACCTAAAAATACTTTTAATTTAAAAGATAATTATAAAGATACTCCTTTAAATCAAGATAATAATT
>OVAN01010569.1:0-15615 GCA_900406275.1 Anastatica hierochuntica | reverse complement strand
TTTTTGTATATTTTATGATCGACTTCTGAATGATGGTTTTCTAGTTTTATTCCAAGTTTTTTTTTCTGTGAGATATATTAAGATACTAATTCAATAAGTTAAAAAATCCTTTAATGCATTATAGAGCTGAAATAAGTTTGTTCTATATAAAATCTTTCAGTGGATAGTTTTTATTTTAAAAATCTTTCAGCGGGTGGATTTTATTTCTTACAAAGTCTTTTGTAGTTGAGTTTCACTGCAATGAAAGCGAATTTACAAATTATTATGTTTTGCGAACAATATTTCTTTATATATTAGTTCAAAACCATAGTTTTATCCTTTGATTTTTTTTCTTTTGTATCTTGGATTTTATGATTGGCATACGGTTTCAACCAGAGCGGCCGGATGGACTATTCTAGTGAGATGGTTCTCTAAATTTATTCCATATTGTTGTATTCGAGATGTGTTGATATACTAACTGAGTAAGTTAAATATTTTCAATAGATTATAGAGTTAAAACGTGTTTATTCTATCCAAGACTATGGACTTTATTTTATACAATGTTTATTTCACAATATGTTAAAATATTATGAATTGTAATATTTAATTAATAACGGGTTAAAGTAAAAAGGAAATAAAATCTCAAACCAACAAAATAATCACATATCATCCCTCAGAAACAAACTTAATACAAAAAGTAATAGAAAATACAATCTCTTACAAACATCATTTATATAGCAAAATCACCTTATGTTTAAACTACACATAGGGTTTCTGATTATATACACCTTCGTATTCATTAAATCGTTATAAATAACAAACTCTTACGAACTATATTGAATAACATATATAAATTTCTAAACGATTTAAAAATTTTATATTCGCTAAAAGTTCGGTTTGAACTTTTTAGTTTCTAAACTTTTTAAAATATTGCCTCGCGGCCCTCGCCCCTTTTACACTAACCATAAACATATGACTTACCCATAATAATATAATTCATGTACAAATTGTATAACATAAACCATCCAATAAATCATATATATATATATATATACATATATATATATACATTTCTAAACTTTTTTTTTGATAATTACATTTCTAAACTTATAGGCACTATAATATTATCTCTAATTCTTATCTTAACGTAATCTTTCAAAAATTATCTTACGCATGTAAAGTGCTAGTATATTTTGAAAGAGATTACAACTATATATTATATATATATATATATTGAAAGGGTTTGGTTGTTTCTCGTGTTGGTTGGAAATAATTGGTTCGAGGAAAAAAGGAAATCGAAGGGTAAGATTTATCGCCATTGTCTTTCCTACCAACTCCAAACAGACAATAATAATTCACAACTAAAATCAACAATTCTTCCATACGGTATTTTTGAAAAATGTATCGTTATTTCATATATAAAATTCAAGGAAAATTCATATTATTGAAGATAAGAAAACAAATGTTTAATACAGCTAACAAAATATTTTAAGGAAAATACACATAAGGTAGCTTAGAAAAATATAATTTCCCATTAATGATAATTAACATATGATTAAGCTTACTGTATACATGAACAGAAACATACAAGTTTCTATTAATGTGAAGTCTCAAGACTCTGTTTCATCGTGTTCTGTTTCTCAAACAGAGAACTCCCAAAACGACACACGTAAGACGTTGGGCCCTGGAAGCAACGAGCCCAATAAGGTTGGTATATCTCAACCCACAAAGATAAAAGAGAACGTTGTCGTTTCGGACATAACGCAACGTTCATCTTCTTCTCTCCCGTTCAACGACAAAAAGAAAGATAAGGATCAGAGACAAAACAAGTACGGCAAAGCTTCAATATTCACAGCTTGCATTTCAAAATCGTTTTGATCCTCTCTCGGATCAAGAGATTGAAGGAGATTGAGACAGCTGGCGTTGGCTGCATCTAGGGTTTTTCCAATTTTGTGTATAAAAGAAACAATTTTGTAACAATGGTTTTATTAAGAAATAAGGAAGAAAACAGAAATCTCTTAATCATCTTCTTGAGCTCTGCTCACTCTTTCATGGTATCAGAGCCATGGATGGTTCTGTCCAGCTCTATACTTTTCATGCTCTTAACATTACAAATTGTGTCACGATTAAACTCACGGAGCGCAACTACTTCCTCTGGAAAACGCAGTTTGAAGCTTTTCTCTCAGGACAGGGTCTTCTTGGTCTTGTCAATGGCGCCACTCCATGTCCACCCGCGACAATCTCTGTTCTAGGAATTGATGGTCGAACCAGTACAGCTCCAAACCCAGACTATGGAACCTGGGTTCGTTCCGATCAAGCTGTGATGGCCTGGCTACAGGGATCTCTTTCTGAAGACATCCTCAGTGTCGTCGTTGGCTCAACCACATCAGCAGAGGTATGGCAGAACCTTGCTAAGTACTTTAATCGCACATCCTCTACTAGATTATTTGAGCTCCAACGACGATTGCAAACTATCTCTAAGCAAAATAGAACAATGGATGAATATCTTAGAGATATTAAAGGAATTTGTGATCAGCTTGCGTCCATCGGAAGTCAGGTTACAGAGAAAATGAAAATCTTCACAGTGATACATGGCCTTGGGAGAGAGTATGAGCCAATCATAACTGCTATAGAGAGCTCTATGGATCTACATCCAGGACCAACATACGAAAACATAATTTGCAGGATTAAGGGCTACGATGACAGGCTTCAAAGCTACACAGAGTTGCCGAGTGTTACTCCACATTTAGCCTTTAACACTAATGTCTACTCTAATGTTGGTTACTCTAACAGAGGTAGAGGAACATATGATGGAAGGACTGGCCGTGACAGGGGCAGAGGTCGCAGAACTTTCTCCACTCGTGGTCGTGCCTTCCACCAACAGTTCATAACAAATTCAAGACCCTCTGCCTTATCTTCAATAGAAGGCGATAATGATCGGGCAATATGTCAGATTTGCGGTCGTATGGGACACCAGGCACTTCAATGTTGGTATCGTTTCGATAATAGTTATCAACATGAAGATGTCACTACAGCCTTAGCAGCAATGAAAATCACAGACATCACCGACAACACTGGCCAAGAGTGGCATCCAGATTCAGGTGCAACGGCTCATGTGACAAATACACCAAAACATCTTCAACAAGTGCAGCCTTATTATGGATCGGATACAATAATGGTTGGTGATGGCAACTTCTTGCCAATCACACACATTGGCTCAGCAGATTTACCATCAACATCAGGTACACTACCTTTGAACGATGTTCTTGTGTGCCCGGATATTGCTAAGTCATTATTATCAGTATCGAAATTAACAAGAGACTATCCTTGTTCTTTCACCTTTGATGCTAACAATGTTGTTGTAAAGGACAAAGAAACAAGGAAGGTTCTGATGTTGGGAAGAAACCTTGAAGGGCTTTACAAATTGGAGAATCAGCAAGTTAAGGTCCTACACTCTTCGAGACAGTTTTCAGCAAGTAATGAAACTTGGCACCGGAGGTTAGGCCACCCTAATGACCAGGTTCTCCAATGGCTGCTCAATAATAAAGCCTTCCAAACAAGCAGTAAACAAACCTCGGTATGTGAAGCCTGCAAAATTGGAAAGAGCTCAAGACTATCTTTTCCTATTTCTACTTTTGTTGCTACAAAACCTTTACAGAGGATCCATTGTGACCTCTGAGGACCAGCCCCAATAATGTCTATTCAAGGCTTTAAGTTCTATGTAGTCTTCATCGATAACTACTCAAGATTTTCGTGGTTCTTCCCGTTGAAGCAAAAATCAGATTTTTTTGATATATTTGTTGGGTTTCAAAGACAGGTTGAGAATCAATTTCAATCAAAGATCAATATCTTTCAAAGTGATGGCGGTGGAGAATTTATAAGCTCCAAGTTTCTTAAACATCTTAAAGATTCGGGCATTCAACAATTCATTTCTTGTCCTCACACTCCGCAACAAAACGGTTTATCCGAGAGAAAGCATAGACATATAACGGAGTTGGGATTGACAATGATATTTCAAGAAAAGGTGCCTTCGAAGTATTGGGTTGAAGCTTTCTTCACGGCTAACTATCTCGTTAATCTCCTTCCATCCTCGGTTCTTGAGAAACATCAAAGTCCCTTTGAAGTATTGCTTAAGAAGGCACCAAACTACACAGCTTTGAGAATCTTCGGTTGCGCTTGCTATCCCACCCTCCGTGATTATCAACACCACAAATTCGATCCCAAGTCTTTGAAATGTGTCTTTCTCGGTTACACCGAGAAGTATAAAGGCTACCGTTGCCTTTACCCACTAACGGGCAGAGTTTACTTGAGTCGGCATGTAGTATTTGATGAAGCTTCATTTCCCTTCTCTGATGCTTATGCGTATCTCCAACCTGTGAATTCTACACCTCTTTTAAGCGCATGGGAAAAGAGTTTCCAGCCAAAAACATCTCCACCAGAGCCTTCACAACATAGCAATGATCAAGGTGAATCTTTCTCTTCACAATCAGTTATACCTTCGTTACCAGTTGAATCCAATGTAACAGCGTCTACCGAGCTAGAGAATGAAAGTCCTGGGTGTACGGCAAGCTCTGATCTTGTTCCTATAGGCAACAACTTTCATTCTCTAAGTCACGGGACAAACACCGTTACAAGCTCTATCAATAACCCCTCTCCTACGACACCTTCCGATAATGAAAGAACAGATTCACCAAACACCTTTATCAACGAGATTGCTTCCCCTGAATCCTCTGCTCCACTACCTGAACCTGAAACTGTTCAAAGAAGCTCACAAACTGGACACTCGATGACTACGAGGGCAAAAGCAGGTATCTTTAAACCAAACCAACGCTATGTCTTACTCACAAACATAATTACTTATCCAGAGCCAAGAACGGTTACAGAGGCACTGAAAGATCCAGGTTGGACGGCTGCCATGACTGAAGAAATGGGTAATTGCGCAGAAACAAGAACATGGACACTTGAGCCTTACTCACCTGACATGAAAGTTATTGGTTCAAAGTGGGTTTTTAGAACAAAACTAAAAGCAGATGGGAGTCTAGACAAGCTCAAAGCAAGGATTGTAGCAAAAGGATTTGATCAATAGGAAGGCATCAATTACCTTGAAACATACAGCCCCGTTATAAGATCAGCAACAGTTCAGTTAGTGCTTCAACTTGCCACGACCTTACAATGGGAAACAAAACAAATGGATGTCAAAAACGCGTTTCTACATGGCGATCTAACCAAAACCGTCTATATGACTCAACCCGCTGGATTCGTTGACAAAGCAAGGCCCGACCATGTGTGTAGGCAACACAAATCACTCTACGGTTTGAAACAATCCCCTCGCACATGGTATGATAAATTCTCAGACTTCCTTCTTGAATTCGGGTTTAAGTGTAGCATTCGAGATCCATCCATGTTCATCCTTATACATGGAAACAACATAATCATACTCCTTTTGTACGTGGATGATATGTTGATAACAAGAAACAGCTCCTCTTTGTTAAGCAGCCTCCTTGAAGAGCTTAACAAGCAATTTCGAATGAAGGACATGGGAAGGTTGCACTACTTTTTGGGTATACAAGCTCAATATCATTCTCAAGGACTATTTCTCTCCCAACAAAAATACGCGGAGGACCTGCTGGCCGTGGCAGCAATGAGCTCATGTACCCCGATTGCAACTCCTATCCCTCTTCAACCCGATAAGCTACCTGGACAAGACGAACCATTCTCTAATCCTACTTATTTTCGTAGTCTTGCAGGTAAGCTTCAATACCTGACTTTGACGCGTCCTGACATTCAATATGCCGTCAATTTCGTGTGTCAAAGGATGCATTCACCATCCCTTTCCGACTTCAATCTGCTTAAAAGAATTCTGAGGTACATAAAAGGGACTATAACCATGAGAATTTCTTTTAATCGAAACATGGATTGTGTCTTAAGAGCCTACAGTGATAGCGATTGGGCTGGGTGCAAACGGACAAGACGCTCAACCGGAGGCTACTGTACTTTCCTTGGTCAGAATCTAATATCCTGGTCTGCCAAAAAGCAAGACACTGTTGCTAAGAGCTCAACGGAGGCCGAATATAGAGCTATGTCCGATACAGCTTCTGAAGTTACATGGATCAGTAATGTGTTGCGTGAACTAGAGATACCTCTTCATCAAACACCAGAATTATACTGCGATAATCTGTCATCAGTGTATCTTACTGCGAATCCGGCTTTTCACAAGAGAACTAAACATTTCGAGACGCACTTTCATTACATTCGAGAACGTGTGGCTCTCGGGTCTCTTGTTGTCAAGCATATACCCTCTCACTTGCAGCTTGCAGATATATTCACAAAGCCGCTCCCAACATCAGCTTCTGCTCTTTAAGATTCAAACTGGGTGTAGCTGTTCCACCAACACTCAGTTTGCGGGGGGATATTAATGTGAAGCCTCAAGACTCTGTTTCATCGTGTTCTGTTTTTCAAACAGAGAACTCCCAAAACGACACACGTAAGACGTTGGGCCCTGGAAGCAACGAGCCCAATAAGGTTGGTATATCTCAACCCACAAAGATAAAAGAGAACGTTGTCGTTTCGGACATAACGCAACGTTCATCTTCTTCTCTCCCGTTCAACGACAAAAAGAAAGATAAGGATCAGAGACAAACCAGTACGGCAAAGCTTCAGTATTCACAGCTTGCATTTCAAAATCGTTTTGATCCTCTCTCGGATCAAGAGATTGAAGGAGATTGAGACAGCTGGCGTTGGCTGCATCTAGAGTTTTTTCAATTTTGTGTATAAAAAAAACAGCTTTGTAACAATGGTTTTATTAAGAAATAAGGAAGAAAAGAGAAATCTCTTAATCATCTTCTTGAGCTCTGCTCACTCTTTCCGTTTCAAGCCTCATAAGATTTGTCAGAAGACTCCATTACTCAAGTTCAATAATAAAATGCCAATTCAATGGCCTGACTTTTCCAAAATTCTTCCCATATGTTTTATATTATTATTATAGAATCAAAGATGGCTAAGAATGGCCTGTCTTATCTTGAAAACGAAATAACTTATAAGATACAAAAATAAATACAAAAAGTAAATATATTAACCCTCGCGATCATTTTTACTTACTTGAACAAGTCAAAGTATTTGAAAATTTGCATGGCTCCCACTTATTATTACCTTTCAATGTTTTAAAATCCTTTATTAGTTTTGGGATTACAAGTCTACTTAAATTTGACTTAATTATAGAATTGAACAAGTCATTTTTGTCTAAAAAACATTTAATTGACCATCACACTCATTAAGTATTTTATACATTATATGTATTCCACTCCTAAAAACACATATACAAAAATAAGTAACAATACCTATATATTTAACAAAAAAAAAAAACAATACCTATATACAACTTTTACAAAATAGAAAAAGTACATAAAAAGGCAAAACTAGTTCAAAAGTCTTAAGAAAATTAAAAAGGCACCATATAATATAAAATATACAAAACGGTAAAAGTGGTTGAAACGCAAGTAATCAAAAATCTAAAAGTGTGCGTGTTTTCTTTCTGTATTTGCCGTGTTACTAACTCCGTTAAACCACTCGCCACGTCAGCACTAACGACTTTTCAAATCAACACGCGACAATGGACCCCACACTGTTAAAAAAAAAACAACCAACCAATCACGATCCTCGTTTTCTCCGTAAGCTTAAAACACGGTGTTGGGTCCCACCGTCCTTTTAAACGCCGCACGTCACGCCACGTCACACGTCAACCAACAAATCCGGTCTTCTCCCAGAAGTAAACCGCGTCATACCACCCAAACCGGGTAATACCGGCTCGTCACCGTCCAGAGACCTCCTGGAACCGGTGCTAATCCTCGGCGGAAGCCGAGCTCTAATGTCGCTGGATTTTCTAACCGAAATCCTCGCCGGAGTGGGCGCGTGGGCTCCACTCGCTGGTAGGTTTTTGCAACCGCCTCCGGTTCTGAAGATAGCTCTGAAGCTAGCGAAAAACCCGGGTTTCTTGACCCGAACCGGTTTATTATCTTTAAACGAATCGGTTCGACCGGATTTTTGTCTCTGCATTCGGCGGCTACGGTCTCGTTTGGATCTGACTCTCCCAATGCAAGAGACTTTCGGAGAAGAAGGCTCCGATAACGAAGGATCCGATTTCAATCTCGACCCGATCCGTTTCGGGATCATGAAAGTCCTCGCGATTCTGCAATTTCTCCGCTTCTTCACCTCGTTGAAACACGTCTTCTGCGGTTTCGGCAATCTGATGATCGACGTTTTGGATTTGAGAGAAACCCTCTGAGAGCTCGAATTGGGATTCGAATTAGGGTTTACATTTGGAGCGGATGAAGAAGAAGAGTTTCCTTTCTGAGATTCTTTGCGCTCGAAGAAAGCGTTCTCGTTGAACCATTCGAGCTGTTCTTCTTTCGATAAGGAGTAAGATTCCGGTGGAAAATCGATCGGATTCGCGGCGGAGATTGAAACGGATCGAATCATCGGGTTATGAACGGAGTCTTCGTCGTCGGCGAGAGTCTCGCAGGTGATCTTCCGGTCGGAGCCACCGGCACATACTGAAGAAACCACTTGGGGCATTTAATTGAACCGAAAACGATGGGCCAAATCTAAAGAGAGAGAGAGAGAGACGAAAACTAGTTTCGATATAACCAAATTGCCTCTTTTTATAATTTGCTGATTTATCTGATTTTTGTTTGTTTTTTTTTTTTGCTTATATTTTCCTTTCAGTTTATAATCGGTTGACTTTTGCTGTTTAAAACCAAAGAATTTTCTTAACTAAAAAGTGAAAATATATCACGTAGTAGCATGTAATTAGAGGTTATTATAAGGGTGAATTTGCTCAAACAGAAAAACCGTATTTAATTTTTTGGAAGTAAAAAAAATATTTGGGGCTTTTACATAAAAATCCTTTCTTTTGTGAACAGAAAACAAATTTTAAAAAATGGGGGAAAGTGGTGTAATTTACATTTGTTGGAGAATTAAAATTTTACTAATGATTTTCTTTGTTTATCCATTATTATTTTCTTTATTTTAAAGGATTCTAAATTCGTATAATAATTAATTCACCGTCAAATCAAAAATTTTGAATCTAGTTTAAAACCTATGTCATATTTATCTTTTCAAAAGTAAATTAACTTTCTTAACAAAAAAAAGCTAAATAAATTAACTTGGTGTCATATTTATACACTTACCTATAGGTGGGCATTGTTATTCAGATCAGGTCAGTTTTTCGATTCTTCGATTTTTCAGATAGCTAGACTTAGGAACCTCAGATATTTTAAATGTTCGGTTTGTACGATTCTTTCTCATTCCGGTTCTATTAGCTTGGATAAAATAAAAGAAATTTAAGAACATTAGTTTTCGCACTGTCACATAGTTTAGATATGATTTTTTACACAAATTTTTAGTTTAGGCACGAATCAGCCGTTTTTCATAGAATCGTGTATGAAATCTCCTCCTCAAGAGAAAAGGAAAAAAGAAGAAGCAAATCTTTATACATAAAATTCATAACTTTCAAGTCCCAAGGTCCATAAGTAGCAATGTATTCAAAATTCAAAACCAATACAATGCTCTCTAAACAAATTAAACTAACAACTAGTTACTTAAAACACTGCGACAAAGCGTCATACACGTATGAGATCATTCGGCTTGAAACACAAGGTCGCACGAAGGTAAAGCCCTGACCACACCATCCAGTTTGATGAGCATTTGTCGTCTTTTTCCAACCTGTAGAGCCTTTTCGGTTCAATATGATCGATAGAGAAAGTCGCTTTCTTCAAATGTCTTGCGTTCTTTAGAATGTATATAGCCACTTCTTTCTCTTCTTCTCTCATCCAATCATGTCTTGTCTACACAAATGTCTCGAGATGGGACAACAAACATTCAGGGACATACTTTGGTTGATTCCATTCCCCCGGCTCCATATTCTTTTTGACAAAATCCAGTTTTTGCTTATGAGACGAATGCTACACACGGGAAACGTAGTTTATGTTATTAACATACTTCGAAATAACCCCAACGAGAGACCATCTACTATAGCTAGCTAGCTAGCAATATAATGAAAATTTCTTACATTAACGAGTTTCAGGACTTGTAGTTTAGGAGACCTATCAAGCACGAGCGTAAGTAGATTCCACCACTCTACCCTATGTGTATACATCTCTAAATATAACAGCTGATAGAAGATAACTCCAGTAGGAAATGCAATCTATACACGAGGTTACCTGAAACGGGGATAAGTTCAAGGTGAGACGTTTGGCTGACTTAAGAGATAGCAAAACATTATCATTGGCATTACAAGAAACATTGCTAATATTCGCCTCAACTAGCTCAACGGCATTATCAATCACACAAAACTCATAACCGTTTAAGCCTTCAATATTCAAGTACTTCAAAGAAGGAGCGTTTATCACATAACCCGTATTTTCTGATCCAGCAATGCAATGGGATCATAAAGCGATAATGTCTTCAAAGATGGCGCTTCAATAACCAAATCCATATCGAAATAGCACCGAAAACCTCGATGCAGGACTAAATGTTCAAGGTTAGGGCAGCTAGATAAAAGGTTACAAACAGAGGCATTGTCTTCGAACCTCACAGAATGAAGGTAAAGAGTTCTAAGGGAGTTCATAGAAACCCGAGAAGGAACGTCGACAAAAACGTCATCCTTAAGTTTCAAGGTCTCAAGTTTATCAAAACAGAACAAACTACTCGGTAGTCTCACAGTTTTGCGATAGGAAAAATCAAGCACGAACTCACGGACATGGCGTGTAAACACAATTGCAAACATTATTCCAATATATACTTCGTCACATTTATCTCTACCTCAAACTTTCAGATGCAAACTCTCCAAAACCAGAGCTTTGTGTGAAAGCAAAGCCTTGCAAACACTCTCTCCGAAATTGTGAATGTTCTCGTGAGTTTCAAACTTAAGATTCGGCACCATTTTCCAAACAGATCTCCATCCTTTAGACAAGGCACTTGTTGCTATGACAAGCTTTGTTGGGAGTAAAGACAAAATCTGCAGAATCAAAGGTTCAGGCAACGCAATGATCCTGTCCTCATTCACAAGGACAAGAGTTAGGGTTTGAATGCTTTTACGGCTAAGAAACAGAGGATGAATAGGAAAAAAAGACATAAACGAAACAGAGAAACAAAGCATTGTTCCATCATCGACAGCAACAACATCTTCAGATTCGTTCGTTCCTAAATTATCCTATCGTAGGTCACAGAACCTCTCCAGACGTATAGTGAACGAAATCGAAAGATTAATAAAAGAAAGAAACTAAGAAGAAAATGAATTCAATTAAATCCTGTATGTTCTCCGATATCGAAAGATTAATTGCATTTCTTTTCTCGGCTTCTTTATTAAAACCGATCGTTTTTTTTCGGTTAGAGTTCAAAACCAAACCGAACCAAATCCAACACAGTTCATTTTTTACGAATTCTAAAGGTCTGGGCGATTAGGGTTTAGAATCAGGTCCATTCGGATTCGAGTTTTTAAATACGGAAAGTTTAGCATCGTTGGGTTATTTTTTAGGAAAATATAAAGATCTAAGAATAAATCTTTCATTATTTCGTTCTCTTATCCAAAAAAAGCGATTTTACTATTTTGTCTACAATTTTTTTTTTCAAATAAGATTTTTTGGTAAAAACTTCTAATTTATTATTATTAGTTTGTCATTCCCACATTAACTAATGTTTTTTTTTGCTCATACGGCAAGTTAGCCTTATTTTTCATGTTCCAATCGAGTTCTAGTCGCGTCATTCACGTTCAAATTCATGTTCGGGTTAGGTTAACATAGAAAAAATTGGCGTATGCCCAAAAGTATTTTGGATTCCGCTTTTTTCCGATTTCTTCTCCAGATTTTTTCGAATCTTTCGAGTTCCGTTTTTTAATTCGAATTCTAATCTTTTGCATTTTCCAATTATTTCGAGTTTTAAATTTGGATTTAATTTCGGAATTTTTGGATTTTTGGATTAAACTTCTTAGCTTTCTCCACTTTTCTCAAAAACAAATGATATATATAACCACAACATAAACCTTACTTAACAAGTTAAAACGAATTCCGCCTACAAAATCTTCAAGCAGTCGAAAACAAATGATGGAAAGAAGAAGAAGAAGAAGAAGAAGAGGAGGCAATAAAACAAACACAATGGTTAAAACTGACTTCGTTGGTGTGTTTTCGCAAATAAAATAGAAGAGAATGATGGAATTACTACTAATAAGGATTGTAACGGCTTCGTCCTCTACCATTGTCACTACTCCGTTTGTTGCTGCTGCTGCTGCTTGAACCTCCTCCCCTATACGGTGGTGAATGCCTTTGTGGTGCCTGTGGCACTGCTGCTAGTCCAGGCTGTTGCCTATCACGGTCAGGTTAACACATTCATATCAGTGTCACAAGCATGAATGAGATCACTATACAGTGTAAAGACAAGAGAGAAACTTCTTACAAGACATATCCGATTCTTCCATCGGGTAGCATGATTGGCATCATCGACATCCCACCAGCTGCATGACCTCCCGCATGCATTAACGGCTGCGTAATTTCCCACATAATTAGACTCAGGCCATGTTATTATAGAGTTATTTTAGTGAAGTAAAGAAAAAAGAAATGTAGCTAATGAATCTCACTTGTGAGTAAGCAGAAGCTCCAAATCCACCAAGAGCGCCAAAGGGACTAGGAGCCATGCCATAACCAAGAAGAGGAGGATAGTTTGGTTGCAATTGTGATTTCTGCAGATTCTGTACTGTAGTTGTGTTTCCCTTTTGATCAGCTTGAGGCTTTGCAAGAGTACAATCCAACGTATGTCCTACAAAATAATGGGAATACATTACAATATCGAAAATTTTATGGAAGAGAGTACACTAATAGTTTATCTATCTGTTTGCAGCATACCATCAATCTCATATCTTTCAGTGTTTTTCAAAGCTTTCATGACACTTGTCCTCTCTGCATAGTGCACAAATCCGTATCTACTGTCTTCCTTTCCTGGTTTTGCTGGTGGAATCACCACTTTCAGTATTTTCCCGTGATGTTCGAATAATGCCTTTAGTCGCTCTTGCGTTATATCTCTAGGCAAATTCTTGATGTATAATGCCTTGACCTGCATTCATACCATCCACGACAATTTTAGGATCACTTTTCTTGGTTTAGAAAGAGAAACTTTTGCAGCCACACGTCTCTAAAAATATAATTTCTTGGTAGATAACTGTTGCTGCTTCTATTATATATTTGCAAGAAAAGGTTCTAGTGGGGCAAACCTGCGAAGAAGAAGAGTCTCCTCCTCCACTCCTTGATTCAGCCCAGCTTACTGTTGGGGCATTATCATCAAGCTTAAAGCTCGGATCTGACATTTTCTGTTTCGAATATTCAGCACATGCATGATTGTAATACTCGATGAAAGTAAATCCCCGATTCCGGCCCGTATTTTGTGGATCCTATGATTTTAACAAAATCAAATAGAAACTGAATCAGTATATATATGGCAAAGGTGTTAGGTGTGTCTTTGATTTCTACATAATATATATACACACACGCACACTATAGGCAAAAACTTATCGAAGTAGTAGGAGACGAACCTTTGGGAGTTCGATAATTTGAACGCCTGGACCAATTGCGTTAGCTGCTTTCCTTATGTCTGTTTCAGTCCAGTTTCTAGGAACATTGCCAAGAAAGAGACGATGCTTTGCTTGGGTAGTCGAACATTTTATTCTTTTACCCTATTCAATGACAAAAAGTAAAAAAAGAATAAGTGAAACACCAACTCATCACGAATTGTAAGCCAAAAACTTTGAACATGGCAGACGATTATCTTCAAGCCATACGTAAGATATAGCTTCATGTGAGCCCACTGGGATGACTGTAATTGTTAAGGCTTGGGTCAAGGAGTTTACCTTGAACTCAGTGTTATTTAGATTCTCGATTGCTTCAGATGCTAAGTCCTTGTTTCTGAATGTTACAAACGCATACCCCTTTCCATCACCAGACTCCTTTTCCCTCATTATTCTAACCTGTTAACATCACACCAAGCTCAGCACGATGTATATCAGACACAGCCATAGTTTGGATAAAACAAATGTAATGATACCTCGGTGACTTCTCCTATTGATTCACAGAAGTCCTTCAAGTCCCCTTCAGAAGCATCAGTAGGAATGCCTCCAAGATAAACCTCTGAACCATGAGGAGGAAGTGCTAGGAGTTCAGCATGCTTTTTCTTTTCTTCTTCCTCTTCTCCTGCACGAGCATCCTCCTCCTCCTCTTCCTCCTCTTCTTCTTCAATCTCCTCTTCTATCTCTTCAATTTCCACCTCCTCTTCTACTTCCTCGTATTCGACTTCCTCCTCCAGAATCTCCTCAGGATCATTGTCACCATCAAGGTCTACCCTTTCCTCAGATTCCATTGAATCGTGAGTCTCTGAAGCAGCATTCCTCGTCCTCGACATCTCAAGTATCTAGAAAAGAAAGCTTGCACTACAACTGTGGAGGAGACACAGAAGCAAGAAGCAATGTGGGGAGAGAGAATAGAACCGAGGAAAAAAGGTCGGAAAAGAAACAATAAGAGGCCGATAGAAAAGAAGAACAAAGAAGTTCGAATTAACTCTCTCTCTGCCATAATACGGCTCAAAAAAGGACTTCTAAAGCAGTTAACAAACAAGAGACAAGAGAGAGAGAGAGAGAGAAGAGGGTGATGAATGCTCATTGCTCAACAGGTGAAACAAAAATTCCAACAAAGAGAAAGTAAGAAACTTTGAGAAAGATATGAATGACCCTGAGAGCAAAAGGCCTTAGTTAGATGCAAAGAGGTGTTAAAAGATCATGGCAACAAAGAAAAGTAATAGAAAGTGGTGGCCTTATGTAATTAGTAGCTCTAAGACATAGTAGTATCTCAGAAAACTCCAGCTCCATGTTAGATCTCCCAACACACATTGTTCAGAATTTGCAAGTGAAAGTTTTTTCTTAATGCTGCCAATCTAACCTGTTAAGAGAATCCTCAGCTTAACAACTACGATTCTATACGATTTATTCAACCAAGAACAACCCAATAGACCCTTACAAAGCTAAACTCAAGTAATATCCATCAATGGCGTTTTAAAGCTACTTAGAAAATCATCCATTAAAGAAACAGAGTATAATCATTTAGGGTAAAGATGAGCTCCAAATCTCATTTGCAATAGAAGTTAAAAAAATTCGGATTCGTAAGACAAAGGATGAAGAAGAGAGGCGCAATGAGATGAAACAAGAGAGAGAAAGTACCTGAAAGGAGAAAAGTGTGGAGAGAGAGAAAGAGCTGCTCGGAAGAAAACCCTAATTTAAGAAAGACGGAGAGAGGAGGAAGAAAGAGAGTTTTTTCGCGCAGCTCTCGAAGTCGGAAAGAGTGAACCTTTTGGTTTTGTTTGTGTGACCTAAATTGGATTATTGATGGGAATGATTGGGGATAGTCACTTTTCTTTTTTTAAAATATGCTACCATGTTCAAATATTAGTATGACTAGAACTACTACGCGCGGATTTGTGTTTACGGTATTTGTGTTTTTAGTATTGTTGGGGTTTGTATTTGTCATATTTGCAGTTTAGAGTTATTTTATTTGTTTCAATTGTGACATTGTTTAATTTGGTATTCGCTCTTTTAACCGAAGAAGA